>JASGXE010013867.1:0-12034 GCA_030068105.1 Sinentomon sp. SZTP_YWyxl
ATGCCGAGCTGCTGGCAGAGTGCAGCAATCCTGGAGTTCAAAAGATAAAGAGAGTTCAAAGGAACACGATCATTACTGCGGTTACTCAACACTTTTCAAATAATTTACTTTCAGATCTTGTTGCTCGTGCACAAGCATGTGTTTGCCACTAGGTCTCTCTTGCCTGGTGAGGCTATGCCTGCCGAGGGCATAACAATGAATCTGAGGTCAGCAAACTCATGCTTGTTACGTCCTAACAGATATTCAACTAAATTTGGAAGATATTCACTACAAGTGTTTGGTTATCAGCTCTGGAATTTGCTTCCGACAGGGCTACGCAGATGTCATGTGTATTGTTTATTCAAGAGCCGTCTGAAAAAACTGATGTTGGATGAGCAACTCTTTTTTGATTATCTAGCCTGAAAAAGTCAAATACAAGTTTTCTCACCAGTGGGCATTGTTACAGCCAACAACTTACCTATGTCTGAAGTAGGTAGTTTCCTTGATTCAGTAGGTATCTCCTGAATGTATGGCGGCGGGCATGGCATGCGCATTCGCTCAATGTGCATGTACTGTCTGCTGCAATATATTCGGGAGTTTGGCAGGCATTAATTGCATGTGTTGCAGCGGACATTACATGCACATTGCAGACATTACATGCAAATCACCCTTTGACCTTTCTTTTGCTCCACCCTCAAACGAGTAAGTTAATTCCTTTTGGCCTAATCCATTCATGAACCTTACCTGTTCAGATACCTAGGATCTACCCTTGGCTGAATTGATAGTTCCTCAGCTTTCCCCTACCTTCTTTCTTCTGTGGGCAGTAGGAAAGCCATTTTGGCTTTCAAGTCTCCCTGAATAGTAGAACCAATGAACTCCTAACAACCCCAAAACATGATAAATGCATCACTTTCCTTTTCAATATTCTAGGTAGGTGTAGGTAGTACTCACAGTTTGGGTTAATTAGTCGTTAATTTAGACTGTTTAGTGTGTGATGAGTAACCTGTACTTATGATTTCTCCTTTTCGTTCTTCCCTTTTTTTCAAACTTATGGTTGTGTTGCCATGTGCATCACGGCATCAACCTTTTCTTCTAGGGCAAATTTCATATTGAGGCTATTCTGAACTTTTATTGCAATGGTGCTGCTATCCTATTGCTACTATTTGTTGGCAACTTTCTGGCCACACGGATGTGCATCGATGGACATCCTTTGAAACATGGCATTTGAGTATGATTGGCCACTTCATCACTTGCCAAATGCTGGTTTGAGTCAACGAATCGACAACACAACTGTAAGTTTGAAATTGCCATTTTGTGATGATTTTCTGCATACGGCCAATGAACAAAACATTCATTGTTATGAATCTTGTGCATTTACTTGTCCTTTTTACATTTCAAAATTGGCAATGTAGCCTACCTAATATCCTCCTATTGAAATAAAATCACCCCAGAAATTAGCAATCACTGCAGAAAAGATCAGCCGGACAACGGGAAAAAGGTTCCTGCAGCTCTGAAAGAGGTCAGATACACGGCCAAGAACATCTTCCGGTGATGCACCACTGAGGAGGTCATTGGTGCCAGCATGCACAACAACTGTTGAGAACGTTTGAGACTTTGAAACAGTGTTTAATGTGGAGGAAATTCTGGAGAGAGTGGCACCAGGAAGACAGTGGAATTCAGTTCCAGAGGCATGGAGATGGTTTAGGTGCTTAATCATGGAATCTCCAATGATAAGCAAGGGCTTAGAAACTTTCTTTCTGTTATGAGGTGGTCCAGAAGCAGATGGTGAAGTAGAAGATTCCCTTGAGCATGGGTTGTTGGGCAAGGATTGGTTGGTGGAATCAGTTCGAGGGTAGGAAGAAAAGGAATCCAGAGAGGCATTTGGCAAAAGTATTGAGGAGGTCTGCACATTGCCCGGATTGATTGCAGCGACAGGGGATTCCACAACAGGCACCTGCTAGGGCTGTGCGAATCTTGATTCGATTCGAGGATTCGATTCGAAAATCTCGAATCATGCCCGATTCGATTCGAAAAGATTCGATTCGAAAAATGTGTTGAGATTCGAATCAAGGTTCGAGATTCGAAGAAAAGGATTCGATTCGACAGGATTCGATTCGAGATTTTGAAAGGATTCGGAAAAATATTCGAATCGAATCTCGAATCGTGCAAAATTTCGAAATTGATCCAAAATTCGCCGGACGTGCAAAAATTCAAATTTCAGCAGCCGACGCAAGTTCGTAATTCGCATCTTTCTCATCTTTATTCTCATCTTTATTTCATTTTATTGACTTTGTTGCATCTTTGTTCCTTTCAACTTCCCATTTCTATATGTCATCTTTATTTCTTTTCTATTTTCTTTTGAAAAAAAAAAGTTGCCTCTTTTGAAGTTGCTTTGCTTCCTTCCTTCATCCTTTTTCTCTTTCTTTTTTCCTATTTTAGATTATTGACGAATGTGAAGGTGAACAGTTGGACGAGCAGCTGTGGTGGGGGATGTCTGACGAGCTCGGGAGGTGGCACTGAGTGGATGACGAAGGATGTGTAATGACGATGCCCAGCCCGGGAGATGATTGATCTGATGCTGAGCAAATGAGGAAGGATTTAGCCAAAATTCAAAGCTAAGTTTTTCTGTTTCGCTTTCATTCATTTTTTGTCTTTAGGTAGGTAGGTAGGCCTAACTTAAACTTATCTTAGATTCCAGGGCAAGAGGAGCTATGAACATGTTTGTGAAGGAGCAGTCTCGTTTGCATTTTGTGATGTTTTGCTGTGTGGTTCAAGTTTGAGTTGGGCTAGATAGTGGTTAGGTATTTCTATAATGTAGGTATGTAATTTTGTGTTGCGCTGGGGTTTTGCGAGTGAGTGAAAGATGTTTTTTTCAATTGTTTTGTCTTTTTAGTCGAGAGTAAATTTTTGGTTGTGGGTTTTTGCCGAAAAGAAGGCATCATACCTTACGTCTTGTCTTGTCTTGTCGCAAATTTGAAACTTCGTGCAAATGTGCGTGCATTGGGGAAGTGTCATCCCTGATTCGATTCGGGGATTCGCTTCTAAAAACTCGAATCTTTCCCGATTCGATTCGAAAAGATTCGATTCGAAAAGTGCGGTGAGATTCGAATCGAGACGCGAGATTCGAAACAAAAGATTCGATTCGAAAGTATTCGATTCGAAATTGGACAGCTGATTCGGATTCGATTCGAGATTCGAACTTTTGTGATTCGATTCGAAAGCCGATTCGCACAGCCCTAGCACCTGCAGGGAAGGAAAATCATGCTTGGTTGCTACAGATGAACCAGGGCTGGAGAGAGGAGCTGAGACTATGTCCTTGTCCGCATAAGAAAGGGTCCCTGGGATAACTTTGGGCATGGGACCAAGAGGTTTTAAACAAGATCCAATAGGTGAGGAGATCGATGGAACGGCTGAAAGGTTGAATGGCTGACCAGGGCAGTTCAAGAGAGCAAGAGATAGGTCCTGGGGAGACAAAACAGCTGAAAGTTCAGAAAGATCAGCCACAGGAGGGGGAACAAACAAAGGTTCGGCCACCAAGGTGGCAGAAGGAACAACCACTGTGGGAGGCGTAGCCACAACTGCAGCAGGATCTGAAGAACAAAGAACTCTGAGACGCAGGAGAAGGCTTTTCATTTCACGAAAATCACCAATGCAATCCTCGCACATCCACAATGCCCATGCCGGAATAACCCTGGTTTTGAGAAGACCGACACAATCGAAGTGGAAGTACTTGGAGCAACCATCACAGAGCACCATTCGCCCCTCGCCAGAGTTTCCAAATTTGCAATTCGCTCGGCAGTGCTCATCTTTGCCAGATGAATGCAAACCAGACACGGAGGCTCGGGAAGTTGGGGTATCCATGACGGAAACAGCGTTGATAATTCCAGATACAGAAAGGCGAAGAAGTGGAACTGGAAAAAATGAAGAAAATGAGAGAAAAACAGGAGGCAATGGGCAAGATGAAAAGGAGGAAAGAGCGGGATGAAAAAGTCGAAAGAGAGGAATGAGAAAGAGGAAAGAGAGCACAGAAAACCCAAATAAACAAGAAAACAAGGAAAAATGAACAAACAAATCAAATAATTCCCAAAAAATTGACACCAAGCCAACAAAATCGGCGGAGCGTCCACGAAACGCGACCGCACGCGCGAGCAGCCGACGGAAAGAAAAAAAGAAGAAAACACAAGAAGAAAAAACATGAATCCAAATCAACTCTGAGACAGGCAGAGGCAATGGACAAATCGATTTTTTCTCGCAAAACAATTTGTTCCAAAATTGGAAAAAATCTAAAAACTCCACCAAAAACGAGAAACCAAGAACAAAAAATCTCTGCCGGAAAAACAAGCGGAAAAACCGCGAACTGCGCAGCCGGACCCGCCAAAAAACCGCAACACGCGAAACCCAAATTTTTTTATCGGTATCAGATTTTCTCTGTTCTACAGGTTTTCATGCCATTAAGGCAATCATCAATAATTGTGAACAGCAGAGGTTCATCATATACCAGGGAAGGGAGGGGAAGGGATGGGAAGGAAACGCGACCGTCGGCTGCATTATCGAAAGGAGGGGAAAAGGAGGGGAAAGGACCGCGAAGAGATCATCGGAATGTGGACGGGGCTTTTCCGCGGGGAAGATCCAAAACCCGCGGAATTTCGCGGGAAAACCCGCGATCTGGCAGCACTGATTGTCAACAAAGGTGGCTGGGGGGATGGGCCTTGGATCTTCACTCGGAATGACCATAATACAAGAGCCAGCAAGGCATGCAATTTCCTTTGTGCCAACTATACTCTTCAAAAATGAGACAGCAGGTATATTCCTTTTTTATCGCAACCTTTTTCTGTGGAACAAACTTGCATTGCCAGCTGAAATCTTGCAGTCACCTGAAAAGCAATTCACTGATGTCATTTCTTCAAAACTAGAAGTTTAGATAGTTACTTACCTATAGTCTTCACAGCAAAATTACTAATTTCTGCCCCCATTTCTTTCTCTCCTTTTTTGCATGCCAATTTCTGCATAGGGTCTACTTTCCGAACTGTGTGGCCTTATCACTTCTCGACTGAAACAAAACTGAACTGGCCACAATTCATATCTGCAACCAGCAACCTGCACCAATTTGAACTGCTCACCTCTTCCACTCTGGACTCTTGATGACATCTGCATCTGACCATTTATGCAGTGTGACCTGTGCTTTTTGACTTTTATTTTCTTTTTAATGAATGAAAAATGAACATTGCCACCAACAAACATGATTGCCCATTGGCAATTTGTCTGCATCGCCGGACTTTATTCCTCCACCATATTTGGAAACCGATGCGCTGTCCTCTTTTGAGCAATGTCCATTTTGTGATGTCTTGGCGTGGTGCCTGGTGCACTGATCTGTTGCTCATTTGCGTCGGTCCATTGGCGTTGGATTTTGCCTTCTGACTCCGGACTCTGTCCTTCGAACTCATCGGCGGGGGGACTCTGTCCCCAGTTTAAATTTTTAATTTAATTTCGGCACCTTGGCATGATCATTGATTCCTGATGGATGAATACCTTATGCTGCATGCATCAATCACCACAAACGTAAGTTTGGTTTGATTGTCCATATTGTTTACAATACTTGTCACTTTCACCAATAATAATTTTTCCCCGGCATTTCATGGTTCTGCTCGAGTTGAAACTGATAAATTTGTCTGCATTGGGCAACCTTCTTGTTTTCTCATTAAAATTAAAACAGAATTAAATGTCTGTTTTCTGTTTCTGTTTTGTTTCTGTTTTTATTTTTTTCCCAAAGCACAGAGTATTGTGGCGACCAAAATGACAATCCAAAATTGACAATAATTAACATCTTACAAGGGATGCAGATACAATTTTTGAACAAAGAAATTACAAAATTTGTAGTGAAAACGAATGGGCAGATTCCGCAGATTATCATCATCATCATCATCGTGGAGTCATATGGACTCTGATAGCCATTCGGCTGGTGGTCCGACCTTTTACCTTGTTGCACACACCTTGGGCTCGCAAGGAGAACTATGCCCCATAATCGTAGCCCAATTCTGCTCTGCATTCAACTGAAACCTTTGCATTCAACTGAAACCATTCAACCTCTGCATTCAACTGAAACCATTCAACCTCAACCTCTGCATTCAACTGAAACCATTCAACTGAAAAAATTATCCTCAAATGAATATTGAAATGGATCTTTTGGAATTGATTTTTGAAATTGAATTTTGAAATTGCTTGAAAGAAGGAAAAGCCACGCAGGTAGTATGATATGGCCAGGAAGAAAATGAGAATAACAGCAAGAAAAAATCACTTACATGATTGCAGCCACACACATGCCAAAGTGGTATAGATGTAGCAGGTTCAGAAAGGTCAGTTGATGATTGCAGCCACAGTTTAGCCAAAAGCAGGGGAGATAACCAAAGAGTCAGATAACTCCCAAGAAGGTTAATATTTAGATCAAGCCCTAGACAAAAATTTAGCATTGGCATGCAAGAGAAAAATAAAAATGGGAAGAGTTAGTGAGGTATAAGTACGGCTAGTAATCATGGCACAACTTGGTACGTATGGGTTGGGCTATCTATTCGCAAATATCTACCTGCAACTGCAGCAGATTGGGAATTGAAAATACAAAGAAACTGCCTAGCCTAATACGGCACAGACATTAATTGTAGCCTAGGTGGGCCTGACATGTTTGAAAGTCTGGCCGGGGAAGGGCGAGGAGAGTAGCCTAGCTAGAACGGAGTCCCCACCCACGGCCCAACAAAAATGATCCAGCTGGAAAGGTGAGCCCTAGAAATCACCAAGCATGTACCTACAAAATAAACAAAATGAAACTTGTTTGACATGTTGAATTGGACTAAATAGATGTAACACGAAACAAAAGTGGCAAAAAGACAAAAAATGAATCACCCGTTTCAAAGAACCGATATGCCCAGTTCCCCCAATAGGCCTAAGAGCCGATTGGACCAAAACTCCAATTACACTAGATTGAGGATCAAGAAATATTAAAATTACTATTTGTATGGGCCAGAATTCGAAATCCAACCAATCTCAATTGGTTCCAAATACAACCGGATCCTGTCGAGAGAACTGGGCATAACAGAAAAACGACAAACAAACCAAAGAAGCTACTTTCGTTGTCCTCGTCCTCTAATAGGTACCAACTACTAAAACGAAAATTGTTATTTTTCAAATAATTTGCCAAACCCAGAAATGCTTAAAATAAAAATATGTACCTACCGTTATTACAAGGGGTTAGAACTGAAAACACTCATGCAAAACAAATGACACATCCCATGACAGCAAATGATTCAGCAAAGATTTTTTAAAACAAGAAAAAGTGGGCAGATTTGTAATTGAAGGAGGCAACTTGTTCCACAGATATGGCAAGCGGTACTCTAAGGAAAATTTACCCATATTGGTCCTTGGAGATGGGACATTCAGTTTATTTTGGCTCATTGATCGAGTAAATGTACTGTAATCAACCTTGCACAAAGAAATATCACCAGGATAATTGCTGTGGTGCAAGATCCTACGGGCAAAGAGTAAGGTCCGAAACACGACCAGGTGAAAAAGTGAGAGAATCGAAAAACGTGAAAAGAGGACCTGTGATGGATATAATCGATTCACACCGAATGCCATTTTTAAAATGTGCTTTTGCTTAATAAATAGGCCTGCAAGCCTAGTGTGATAACAGTTTCCCCAGACCTCAATGCCATAAATTAAATGAGGATACACAAAGGAGTAGTACAATAAAAGAAGTATTTGTTGAGGAAGTACATCTTTAGCTTTATAAAAAAAAACATTGAACTATTTAATCTCTTTGTAACTGCCAGAATATGTTCATTCCAGCTCAAGTTTTGATCAAATACAACTCCAAGAAACTTCATACTACTCGAACAGGGAATTCTAGATCCATTAAACGTAAGGTGGTACTGGTTCAAGTTCAGCTCAACATTTTTTCTTGTAGAATGAAATAAAACAAACTTGGTCTTATCAACATTTAACCTTAACTTGTTCGCCCCAAACCAGCATGCAGCGAGTTTAAGGTCATCCTCCCAAATTTTGTATAGCAAGGCTAATATCCTCAGAAGCACAAAACAGGGAGCTATCATCGGCAAACAAAAGCAATTTGCTTCTTAGAGGAAGCAGTGGAAAGTCATTGATGAATATTAGGAACAGAAATGGTCCAAGGACTGAACCCTGTGGTACACCCTTAGATACACCCAACTTTTGGGAGAAATGACCATCTAATTTAACAAGTTGTTCACGCCCAGATAAATAACTCCGTAACAAATCCAAAGCTTGACCCCGCACTCCATAACGTTCTAATTTTGCAAGTAAAATTGAGTAATTTACACTATCGAATGCCTTTGAAAGATCAAGTGAAAGACCACAGACAAAGTGACCTTTATCAAAAGATGACAAAATAAAATTTGCAATTGAAATGATAGGATCAATAGTAGAGCACCCAGCACGGAAACCAAATTGACATTTAGTAAACAATTGATAATCGGTGAAGAATTTGTCTAAACGTGAATACAGTAATTTCTCTACCACCTATCAATAGCAGGAAGTACAGAAATCGGTCGATAATTTTGCACAGAATATTTGCACCCACCTTTAAAGACAGGGCTTACCTCTGACACCTTTAAAATACTGGGATATAAAGCTGTACGAAAAATAGCATTTACAAGGTGAGTCAGAGGTGCCGCTAATATGGCAGCATGGCTTTTTAATTCCGTAGCAGAGATCATATCTTTTCTGCTCAAAGAGTTTGGTAACTGCTTAATAACTCCAAGAACCTCAGAAGTGTCAGTTGGAACTAGATAAAAGGTACTGGGATGGTGGGGAATAGTCACAGGGCACTGAGACACTGGCAGACCATCAGGCAGATCCGGGGGAGTACTAACAAAATAGGCATTAAATGTGTCAGCCATGCCGGCCGGATCTTTAATTTCCCTGCCCTCAGAAAGAATTTTATTTGGAGTTGAGCCCTTTTTGCACCTTCCCACCACTTCATTTATCAAGTTCCACATTTCTTTTGAGTTTCCGTTAGCACAGATAAAACGATGTGCATAATACTCTTTTTAGCCAATCGAACTGCAGTGGTTAGAGAATTGCGAAAAGCCTTATAACGTGATCTTAATTGGTCATTTCCAGGATCATGAGAAAGTCTTTTAAACATATTGTCTCGGATTCGCATAGAGTTCAATAATCTCCGGGAAATCCAAGGCTTTCTCGGGACTTTATACTTTGAATATTTGACTGTTTTACTGCGAGTGCAAGAAAGACGTATGTCAGTGTACATTTGCAGAAGCGTGTTTAGAATCTGACTAGGATCTGATAAACAATAGACTGCACTCCAGTCAGTTGACATAATGCGCTGACAAAATAATGCCTCATCACAAATTGTTTTAACAAAAGAATACTTGCAACAATTATTATTATTATTATTCTGACAACCACCAAAGAGAGGCTCTGTTGAAACAAAAAACGAAAATACACCATAATGATCAGTAATATCAGTTATAACACTACCAGAAGAGCATGATAAAAATAGAGAAAGGAAGTTTGACGACACCCAGATATGATCTATGCATGTACTGCTATGTTCAGAGACACGTGTAGGAGCTCTATTGAGGTGGCACAAGTCAAAACTTTGCAAAAGGGAGGTATAAGAGCACTGCTTGGGGGAGGGAGAAGAAGTGTCAATGTTGACATCGCCAACAATCATACACTCATAACCCTGTGAAATGACAGATGTTATTGCCGAGTCTAAATACTGAAAAAAGGAATCAGTGGATGATGCAGGTGACCTATATATTGCCCCAAGACAAACCCTGCAAAGACCAGAGTGGGGAAGGGGCAAAGATAGTGCAAGCCATAAGACCTCAACTAAGGGAGAAGGTTGAACATCATGGAAAGTTTGAACTTCAGCAGAGATACTCTCTACAACAAAAATTGCCACCCCTCCAAAACGAGACTCATCTCTACTTACTCCAAATGCATTGAAACTAGGAAGGTTGAAAGCTTGCAAGTGAGCCATATCACCTAACTGTACCTCTGTCAACACAATCACATGAGGCAAAATTGGAAGCAACCCAAGGAGAGTCGTAAAACTTTCAAAATTCTTGGATATGCTTCGAATGTTCAGGGAAAAAATAAGAAGCCCATTGACTCCAAAAATTCGTTTTGAAAAATCATTCACAGTGGAAGCATTCAATGAGGAATTGAGCACATGTGAAGATAGATCCATATCTGTGTCCAAATGTTGAAAAGCCATAATTAACAACAAATAAACAAGAGAAAACTGCAAGAGAAAAGAAAGCACATAAGTGTGAGTGGTGATAAGGCAGAATTAGCCACATGCAAGCATTGCAAGCTTAACTAAGCAATTCTCAGAATAAACAGGAACTGCCGGGGCTCCTTCGTTTCTACGCAGAAACAATTTGCCATTTTTTACCCACAAAAACTGATATCCATGATCCAACTTGAAACTGACACACTTGTTTAAGAGCACCCGCTGAGCTGGTGGCAAGTGTTCTCCAATGTAGACTGGTGACCGAGAATCAAACCCAATGGAGTTGGCTGTCAGGCGTTTACGTTTGGCTTGAGCTATCAGTTTATCACGAACAATCCGGCGAACAAATTTAGCCACAATTGGTCTTGGTCCAGAGTTGCCTTTAATGGGTCGTCGATGAACAACACTGATATCATTGGCCAGAATAGATATTTCCAAGGATTTTCCAATTGCACACATCACTTCAAGCAGATCTTCATTGGCCAGTTCAGGAAGCCCTCGGATAAGGACGTTATCCCGAAAAAGATATTCATCGTGCGCACGCAGAGTCCTTTCAGCTGTAGACAGACGACTACCATGTTCACCACAAGTTTTTGACAGAGAATCCAGCTTCTTTTCTGAGCCGACCAGACGTGCCGAGACATTATCCAGTTTTCCTATTGCTTCCTGAAATTGGTTACTCATGAACTGGACCGAGGCCACCAAGTCCGACATGGATGTTCCACTACTAACAATTGGAACAGAATAACCAGCATTAACAGCAAATTGTAAATCACTGTTTCGTGAAATTGATGTTTGATCTCTGGTATCACGAGCAGCAGGTGGAGAGTGTAAAACACGCTGGGAGCAAGCATCATCAACCATCTGTTGAGGATGTGATCTGCCAGGAGAGGTATCACCAACTAGAGAAGGCCCAGATGAAGATGCAGACACAGATTGACGTGACTGGCAGAGAGAGCAATACCACGGCTTATCAGGTGTAGACCCAATGTCAGCAAAAGCAGAGTTCGACAGTCCAGAGCACTTCTTATGGCACCATGCATGACAGGATGAGCACTGTATTGCCGGCCCTTGATCAGCCACAACCATTGAGCAACTGGAGCAACGAGACTGACTGTCGTTCTTCGGATGAGGACTCTTCTTTTTATTCGTCATCATGATCACCACCACCAGGTGTAGAAGTAGGTAGCAAAATGGGGTCAGGAGTTAATCCCCAAAAGATGACAGTGAAACCTATAGACCTATCGTTTGCCTGTTGTAACCTAAACCTGGTGGAGTCTTGGGCTCCACCTCAAAAGAAACAATGTTTCACCTGCTTGCGTGTCAATACATACAGGGTTATCATGTTTGGAACTCATTGAACAGTGATTTTCGGAAAACTTTCACTTGGTGGTCCCTGAAAACCGGACAGCCGGACAGGCAGAAAGGACCGCCGGACCGACCCGGACAGGTTAGGTTAGGTTAGATTAGGTTAGGATAGACTATCCTAACCTAATCTAACCTAACCTTGTAGAGATTCTTAGGCCTATCCTAGGTGATTTTTTTTTTTTTTTTTTGCAAAAACGGTGTGTATTTCTATCAACGATGTACAGAAAATGTACAATGGTGAAGCACAATCAATCATCCTTGGTTCGAAAGACAAATTCATCAACAAAGTCATAAAAAAGTCATTGTCCGATGATTAACCAGCGGAGAGACTGGACTGGAAAACATACAAGCGACCAAATTTGAATGAAATTTTCGTTTTTTCCACCGAAGTCGTTCTCC
>JASGXE010013868.1:0-12850 GCA_030068105.1 Sinentomon sp. SZTP_YWyxl
TGACAAAAAACCACGTCAGAAAGGACACACGGTTTTTGTATTTGCCAACCTTTGTGTAACCTTTCTCACCCACTATCTCTCATCGTTCCTCCACGCAAGTTGCAGGTATATAGGAACTCCAACATGAAACAGTCCCAGAGATCAGGAGGCTCGGAAAAAGCAAGTGGTGGTCCCACATCCAGTGCAACCCACCCGCAGGTAGATGAAGCATGTTGTGTGAGGATATGGCGCAACTTTGTATACCTTCTTGTTTGTGCTACCTCAATTCTGTGCCTTTTACAGGTTCACCATGTCGTAAATGCAAATTCGGAAAAATAGGCCAGATACAAAATCAAACAGAAAAATGCGTGCGACAGCGCAGCCCAGTGTATGGTGGTCTTAGCTCGGGGGCCACCAAACGCACCAGTGCCGAAGGATGTTTGGGCTGAATCAACTTTAGTTGTTCTGTTGTCATCTTCAACAGCTTCCGTGCACCACCCATATTTCGCTCGTTCACAACCTGACTTTTTTGCTTGTGATTTGGGGTCATGTTTGAAACACCCTGTACCACAGGAAAATTGTTGAATTCTTCAGTAACGGTGGAAAATGAGGGACACTGGCCACCACAGCTGTTTCCAAAATGGCAGGAGTTTTGGTTGCACATTATTCTGCGTGGCATATGCCATTGAAATGTTTGAATCATTTTGCCTCCTTTAAAAAATCATTGCTTTTTTCTTCAGAGCAGAAAACACATCGAATTGAAACATTTGTACAATGGGCATCAGAAGGCTGATAAAGGTGTCCTTTGGTGCAAATGTCCATCAGAGATGGAAATATAAGTCAGCCAAAATTCGCTAATATCGCATGCACAGAAACCAGACAATGAGCCAGTTCTCATTTATTCTGGATCGCCCTCGTACCTACATACACCATGTTTTGAACCTACTTTAACCCATCCTGGAATTGGTGGTCTCCAGTAGGCCGCCCACGAAACAAAAACCAAAATAATTCTTTTCCAAAATTAGTTACAGCACTTTTCTAAATATGGCAGATCAAGACACTAGGTAGGGCTTTTTAAGTTTGCAGAATTCGGTACGTCGACTTTCAACTCTTCGTGCTTATCAGCTTTGATTGGCTCTGTAAAAATGATGCATTTTTAATTTTGCTAGCTCTTTTTGGCTATAGGTTGGCAGCTCTGATGCTGTGTGCAAACATTCTGTAATGCATTCTGAAATGGAAGTGCTAAAATCAATTTCTCCACAGACATTCCAAGGCTGCTGGAGCCCAATAAGATGATGATATGTGGTAAGTGTTTTTTGTTTTTTGATGCCTGAGACTAAAGTAGGTATCTTGTCCACAACCTCTGATGAGTTTTGGACTACTCATGACCAAAGCCTGCAGATTTTATAAAGTCCTTCATATCTTGTCTTTGTTGGATGGCTCCCATAGGTACCAAATTTTCACAGATGTGCCGTTTCTTGTGTCGCAGTATTGTCTATGCGCTATTTTCGTCATTCATTTAGCAATTAATTGGCAACATTGCTGTTGACGCTATTTTCGTCATTCATTTAGCAATTGGCAACATTGCTGTTGACCCTGCAGAGGGATGTTGGCGGCTGGCACTTGCTCCTCTGAACACCTATGTGTCTTATTTTGATTAAGAAATCTAGGCCTACAAGAATAGGTTGAAAGCTATCCTTCCCCCGACTGAACCTGTGCTATCCCCCTTGATGGTTATCGTCATCACCTGTTTTCTCCATTCACAGCTGACTGACATTTCACACTTTGTTTAGCGGGAGAATTGCTGACTGTCAGTGTGTGTCAGACATCGGACCTATTTGTGACCAGAGGTTGATTAACATTATTGCATCGAAGGTGATAAATTTAATTGAATCCATCGGCCGTATTCCCCATTGCAACTCACCCTCAGGTGCCACTCAATAACCAATTCAATGGACAGAGTTGTGTTGTGAAAATTTCATTTCTATCACAACGCTTATTCGTGTTGCATTGTTGGAAAAAAGCATCCCTCTGTTGAATTGGTTATTGGGTGGCACCTGAGGGTGAGTTGCAATGGGGAATACGGCTGCATATCTCACCATGCCGGGCTACTTCTCTCGATGCGATGATGCTGGTCATCATAAATTTATTGCAAAAAATCATGAAACACCTCTCATTTTTAGTGGGATTGTCAAAATCAAAATTCCCGAATGTCGGAAGCTTGCAACATGACAATTCTCAATGTTGGGGATCTCTCGGTGTGGCTTCCTTTCTGTCCTCTCCATTTCGCAGAAACTACAACAGCTATGAGTAATATTTTTCAAGGGAGGCAGTTACCGCTTATCACATCCAATTATGAAGACGTTGTGAGGGCGGTCTTCTTGGACGTGATGCGACTGGATAATCGAATCGAGACGGAATAAAAAAATGAACCATGATCTCGAGATAAATGTGAGGGGGTCTGATTCACTCAATGCAAACAGTTTTCAACATTCCTTAGCAGCAGTTTCAGCATATCTAAAAGTGGGTATGGTATGACATTGATATAAGACAGAATTGCATGTGGTTTGTGCAGGTCTCTTGCCAGAGGCACCCAAATGCAGTACCTAAATGGAGTTGGTTTCTAATCGTTATGGTAGGTAGGTACCCAATCAAACGTATTTGGTCAAAAATGCTTGTTTTTTGCCAGTGCTGGATGTTTACCAGTGAACGCTGGACTTGCAAGTTATAATTGCTGTAGTAACCATATTATCACCATGGAACACACTGCTCTCTCACCTTTCACTTCACACGTGTTTATGTGTTCATGTCAAGCGTTGACCTATCCACCATTTTCCGTGCCCATCAAGGGCCCGATGAGTTTTTTCTTCCGTGCTTCTTTTTCTTGTCTAAAAAAGCTTCTGAGCTACTTTTTCCAAGAGTTATTTCTTTTTTTTACTTATTTTTCTTCTGAGCTTCTTTAAACCCCAGCGTCTGTGGTTTAAAGCCAGAAGTGGAGGTACCTATCTAAATACTGAAAGTTAATTATTTACTAAAAGCGTCTGTAGTGTCACAAATCTATTTCATTCGTCAACCACCCTTTGATTTGTGCTGGCACTAATGGGTCAAACTAGGTATCTGCCTCTTAGGTCCCTTGTAAATGATATTTATTTCCCAGAAAACAGCAGTTGTTGCCTGTTTCTTTTGCCTCAATGGCTTCACCACTTCTTGTTTAAAAAAAGGTCCAGGGTTTTTATAAGTTGATCACACCATGTGCTTAGGTTGTCACTTGTTGCAAAGTGTTCTGACGTTTTTTTTTCACTGGACTGCGGACCCTCACCCGTGAGATCGAAGTTCATAAAGTCCGGAGTCATAAAAAAATCCAACGCCAATGGACTCAAGCAAATTGCAAATCACTGCCATGCACCATTTGAGACATTTTTAAAGCAGTTAGCAAAATGGTAAAGGAACATTGCTCAAAAGGACAAAACATGTCGAAAAAATGTCTATAGTGATGACAGTGACAACCTAATCTATCATATTGAAACCCAATAAAAGCCATGCTCTCAACTTTCTTCCGTGCCATACAAATTGAAGGGCCTAAAAAGAGATGACGTCTTTTTGCTGTTGCAATTTTGACAACCAAGACATTGGTCTGCTTGCAATGTGTTTGAAACAAAACCCCGTTACCACCTGAGCGCTAAAATTAATAACTGATACTGATTTTGGCTGCTTTCTGATAATGTGTTTTTGGTATTTCCAGTGTTTTTGAGTACTCATAAGTCAGCAGCTGGGAGTCTGAGAGCATCAAGCAGTCATCTTGCATTTTAGTCTGTTCGTCAAGAGTCAAATGTCAAGTGTCAAGCAAATTTTGTCAAACGTTCTAGTTGCACCCTGTATTTTTGTCTGGGAACGGCAGCAGCGCAAACGCTGCAAATTCTGGACAAGCGGGCATGAAATGGTTCAGCAAAGGGGGCCAGCAATAAGCAGGCAGCGGATGACAATGTCTTTTCTGGAATGATTCTTGAGAATCTGATTTCTACCTGAGAAAGTACCTACCTACTCTAAATGAACAGTTGATCAGAATTTGGTTGCTCTGTGATCACATGTTAGTGTTTCCACGTGAGTGGGGACAATAATTTTTTTGGGACAGCTGTTTGTTTTTTTCTTTGACAGGTGACAGGCAGTTTTTCTTGGTCAGTTTTTTCATACGGCTGCAACACAATAATAAAATTGTCATGGTCAGCAAAAATGGCATCTGGTCATGTGCTTCATTAACTTTGCTCAGTACAAAGCATGGTTTATTGATTTTTTTGGCTCGAGGATAAAAGCCCATGGGCTGATCCACCCTGATGATTGACCGAGCATTGCTAAAGTCCAACGTGCTCAGCAGGCTGTCATCCACGCCCCGGAGGAAAGGGAAACGACCTCTTTTGACAAGTTGTGGATTTATCCAAAATGTTTCAATAAAATTATTGTTGATCACTGCACTTCTCATCGAAGTGGCACCTGCAGTGTGTTTCTCCCAAACTCACTCAAAAATCTCAGACGAATTTATGAGCATGCAAGGCCAGACATGTCTTGTGATCATAAATGAAGAGGTCGTCAACCTGATAAGGGCTGATGTCCATTTTCCCCATTTTTGGGGCGAGTGTTTTTTTTTAATACTTTTTGATAAAGAGAAAGGAGGGGATCCGAATACTTTCCATGCTAGAAGGAACATCAGCTGATTTATCTCAAGAAATTAATTAATACATTTTGAGCTTCAGATTTTCTGAATAAAGGAAAGAAACCATATTTTTTGTCACATTCGCCCTTATCCCTCAATTTCAGACTTGTATTTTTTTTTCGGCCTACTAACGCCGTTTGCCACAAAGTTGGTCTGGGCAGCAGCATTTTATGACATTTTTACCCATTTCTGCTCCGTTCAGCATTTGGTTGCAAATTGCATATTGGTTCATTAGTAAGCTGTGAGATAGTGACATATTCATGCGGTCTTCTGGTAGTTATTTCAAAATAGATGCTACTCGTGAGGGGCTTTTGACACCTTCAACCATTCTCCGCCGAAAAACAAAAACAGCTTTTGTTTTAGACTGATAATGAAGACACATTCAGCCTTTTTCCATTTGCCGAGCGGAAAAAACTTGGATTATCAGTGGCAATTTTCAGATGCAAAATGACACAGAAGTATACATCAGCCAACTCCATTTTGACATGAGGCGTATTTTTGATGTCAATCATTCACTGTCTCATCACTTCAGGCCATATCCAGAAAAAACATGACAACTTGCGTGTTATGGAGAAGGGTGCTTCAAAACTGTAAGAGGTAGACACTTGAAATTTGAAGGAAAAGATCAGCCTTTTTCCACAGATTTCAAAAATGAAAAAAAGGGAAAATCACAAAAAGTGGACTTCAGCCCTTATCCGGTTCACCCCTTCAAATGTGTGTTCGGTATGCAGAGAGGTGCCAACCATGTTTTCTCAATGCTTCACTAAAACAATCAATGCACTCATTTGTTTCTGGGGAAATGTTACCTGCAGTTAAGCACCAAAAATTACTGATCATAAAGCTGCGTGGATTGTTGGAGTTTTTTTTGGAAATTCAAATAAAAATTTATGGTATTTTTTGCATGTGTGTGTGACATGTCGGACGGCCGTTATGACCAATTTCTGGATGGCGTCTGTGGGTACCTATGAGCTGCATTTCGGTCGTCAGTACAATGAAATGCCAAATCGGTGCGAGACACATCGGGCATGCTTTACCAGTTAATCCCCTATTTTGTTATTCCCTTTACCTGATGTTAATCTGCCCATTTTTCTCTTCATTTCCAGATGCAAATTCAATTCCATGTCAGGTGTGGTGATTCATTGAGTGTGTATCAGCATGGCAGGCACCAAGGTTTCGAAGATAGCCAACATTTTCCAGAGTTTTGCTCCAAAGGATGACAACACAATTGGCAGCTCCGTAATTGGCAAAATCGATGGCTCCAATGGGCTTGACATTGATCACAATGTTCCCCATCCTCAGCACGTCACAGTTGTCAGAACAGAGAGCCATGCCGCACGATTCAACAATGCCCGGGCTCTGTTTGAGAAGTTGGGGGCAGCTGATGAAAAGCGGGAAGTGGAGAAAATTCACCCGGCGCAGAACCAGCCTCCGCTTCCTGCGAAAGCAGTCCCCCAAGCAAAGAACACCCATGCATTGGCAAATGGGACTCGTGAGCAGCCAATGTCTGTCAGTTCTTCCATTGCAAAAAGATCTGTGCCATCAGCCGAATCCAAAATTCAGGATCAAACTTGCGGAAAACCGGATTCTGCTAAACTTGATAAGGTAGCAGCAACAAATGGCATTCTCAGCAAGGAACCTCTGGTTGCTCCCCAACCTGGCATCCCTACTGCTGTCAGCATTCCTCCAAAAGTTATTGCAAAACCTGCCGTTTTGAGCAAACCTGCCGTTCGACCTGCAGCAACGCAAGCCACACCAGTTACTAACAGTAATGCAGCTATCCCAGTGTCCAGCAGTGAAAGGTGTGAAGCTTTGCGTTCGTCTAGCAGTCGGGAGCTAATTGAAAGACAAAAGAAATGGTTCACAAACTTTCCGAAGACAAACAAGTCTCTGGAAAGTGAACCACAGGATGGGATTCCCAGCCGTGGAGATGTGAACAATGGCCTGGACGTCGATCCTGGTTCATGGGCTTCTCCTTCTAGCCGCAGGCGAGCTGGTGGGTCTCCAAGGTAAGATGCAGCTTATTTTTGCATCACATCTGCCATGTTTCTGTAGAAATTTGTAGGGATTTGTCCGACACTTCCATACTGTCACTACTGTCAGGATCATATTTCCTGGTTGAAGGAAGTATACCCAGCAGTGCTGCTTAACAACTAGCGACTGCGGACTATATTCCCGCGATGTCATCGGGGAATGGGCGCAGTGCCCCATCGGTCGGCTGATGCACGAGTTCGGGAATTTTTTCTAAAACCAAGTGAGCCTAACCTGGCCAAACGAAACCTAACTTCACCCCAACCTAACCTTGCCCAAACCCAACCTGATTTCTGATTTTTTTTTTCTGAAAAAATTGAAAGATTTTTTCCCAACCTAACCAAACCAACCTTTGCCAACCCAACCTGATTTCTGATTTTTTTTTTTGAAAAATTTGAAAAAATTTTTTTTTGAATTCGAATTGAAAAAATTCCCAGGTGGGATTCGAACCACTATACCAGCAGCGATTCAGCTATATGCAGCGCTCCTTAGACCACTCGGCCAAGCTGACATCGCTGCAAACCAACGCATCGGATCATGTCTTTATGCAAACACAGAGTCTATACAGAGGCTTGTAAAAAGTGACGTCACAGGAATATAGTCCCCAGATGCTTATGCTAAACAAGACCAAATCAAGCATCTGCCCAAAGGCATGGTGGTTACCATGACATTGCAAAAACTTTCTCGCAAGGCCATGTTTATGTCCTCATCCACTTTCCACTGACTTTGTTATCAAATTCCTTCTCTTCCTTGAAGGGCAAACTCTTGCGTCCTCCAACAGAACAAGCCCCAATTAACAAGAGGAGAGGAGAAAAAAAAAATGCAAATACGGAGAATTAAAAAAAATTAACACATTTCAGAAAGCAACTTCTGAAAGTCACTTACTCACTGACATGTGGCGCTATCTATTGATCAAAATCTCTGCGAAAATACGAAAGAAAGCACAAAGATATGCATGTGGCGCCATCAAAACTATTTCTTGCTAGTGTTATCATCTGAGTGAGAAAATGCCGAAATGAAGTGCCAAAAAATGAAAGGCACTTTCCAAGTGCTTGCTTGGTGCCGGTACTGACCAAAATTCTTGGTGATGCACATCCCAACCAGGTATGTCCCTGTTCATTGCTTCAGCACTTTGTGGGTATTTCTACTGTTCTCTGCGTCAGATAGGCCAACCAACGCAGCAGGTATCGAAGTTGTGCATCCGGTGCTTTAGTGAAGCTTGGATTTTGTACTTTTCCTTGAATTTCTTTTATGGCCATGTTTATTCTTCACATCTATCAGCCATAAGTTTTTGCTTCTGTTTGAATATTTTTAGCCCGGTGCCATTGTCGTCTCCAAACTCTGGGAGTGCCAGGAGCAGGTCACCGCTAGTAGACAAGACACTTGGAATCAAACCAGTTCAAAGGACATTGTTTACGCCAACTGTTTTACTCGGGTTTTCAAAAGGTAGGTTGTCTGGCATGGTGGCCATTTTGAAATTTAACACCTAGTTATGCCTCTCCCACTTTTGATCACAATACCACATTTTGCCATTGTTTGGTGTTTTTTCCATGTTCGTAGTTTTTCAGGACGAGAGACATTTATCTGTACCTAACTTACCTCGCAAGCCAGGGGTATTTATTCTTGGTCTTCCCCTGAAAGTTTGGTACCTTTTCGGCCAAGGTATTCGACATCCAATGGCTGAAAATCGTAAAAAGATCATGTTTATGATCAGGATAACATGACATCCTGTAAAATCTGCATCGTAATTATAGAAGATAAGACTTGTGTTGAAAATGTTAGGGAATACTTAAGTATTGTTCCCTCGTAACATCCCAGCAACAACATCAGGCTTCCTTCTTAGCTGTGATGGACGGCTGTTCCAAGTCCCACTGCAATGAGCACAGCCAAATGTTAATGCCTTGTTTTTGCAATGCACTTTTTGAAGACTGTGTTCATATTTGCTGGTCCGACCTGCCTGTGTTGTTTCGACCCCCAAGTTGTTCTAAGATGCCCACCCACTTTTTACTGAAAGCTGAATGTGAGTTTTACATTACTAACTTTTTATGTTCATACCTGATGCTTTCAGATGGTTCGAAAACGGACGCATTGAAAGAAAAGCTGAGCTGTCCCGGTGAAGAATCATTGATTAACAAAAGTGGTAAGGATGAAGCATCCTGTCCCCAAACCGAAAAAAGTGCCATGGTGAAGGAAAGTGTGGGAAGATCCTCTCCTCTCCTACAGACCACACTTCCTCAAACCAATGCTTCAGCAGCAGATGACAAAACCTGCCCTCCCCGTGTTGGTCCAGATTGTGCACGGAGCAGAAATTTGTTGGACACTCAGAGTAAATTAAAAAGCACTGAACCACCATCAGCCAGTGAAAGTGCTGGACAAGTCAGAGGCACAGTTTCCTTCTTGCAGCCACAGGCCTCGACTCACACCCGATTGGTTGGAAAAGAGCAAGACAGTATGGTCTCATCCTCGTTGGATAGTGCTGATCCCATGCTGGATTCAAGTGTGTCTTCAGTTGGAGAATCCGACGTCAGCAAGGGTTGGTCGGAATTCTATAGCCCGCTGAGCATGTCAAGCCCCCTGAACGAATCTAGCAGAATTTCAAATGGCAGTAGCGATGCACCTCAAAGAAGTTCTACATCACAGTTGACGTCCGTCAGCAGCAGACCTAGGGCGGACATCCGTCAGCAGGACAGTGGCTTTCACAGTCGGTTGGCTGGAGCTGAAAATGCTGCATTGCTTCAGGCATCATCTGAATCTCCGGAAATCTCTCCAAGAGTGGCGTCAGCAAACTCGTCGGATGGAGATGTGTTTCATTACGATGATACTGTCCGCAGTGCCCAGGTTGACCATTTTCAGGTTAGTGTGTCTTTTCTCACCTCGGAACTGTCTTCCACATCTTGCCATATAACCTGCGTTTTTATCTTTATGCCCTTCTTCCTTTGATGAGGTCCTGGTTGCTTTCTGCTTCCTAAATTTTTATTAGGTATCTTTTTCTTGCACCCTGGTTCCGATAGTTTGTCGACAATTGATTTTATGGATCTTACACTTGGTTTTCATAGGCACCTTTTTTGATATGTTCCCCTGTGGAATTTCATTGGCATGACCCATGTTTTTGTAATCTTCATGCCCTTTATCCTTTTGATAAAGGGCATAAAGATTTAAGAAAAATTAAAAATTCTGTTAAAGTTAAGGGTCAAAGATTCAATTAGAGGTAAGGGTCATTCTGTTATGTGAAATTCTCCATGTTTTCAAACCAATGTTTTCAGTGTATTGTTTTGTTATTATTTTCTATGTTTTCCCTTTAATTTCTGATATCACACAGTTGAGCTCAAATCCGATATCTGTTGAGGATCTTGACGATGGTCCTGTCAACAATATCGAAGATGACGAACCCATGTGCCATGACCATTGTGATAATGCAGCGAATCTCGAATGTGAAATACCCGATATAATGACCCCCGATGAAGCTATGCATCTCCTCAGTTCCGGGTTGGTGTTCTTGCTCAGTTTCTTCAGTGAAATTTTGTCAACTACTTGTTGCTTGTGGTCCACATTTTAGGCTAACAAAAGATACCAAAATTGGTTTGACTATTGGCTAGGTTACAAGGTGAGAGACTCCATACAGTGAAGCTGCACATTGTCAGTTTTTGTTGGTACCTTAAATTATTTTTTACCACTTTGGGCCTAATTACCTGGCCTGCAAGTGTTTTTATGTGTGTACTACACTGGGTGGATGTTTTGGTAAGCTTTCACTTACCAAGGCCAACAAATTCAGCTAGTTGTCGCTAAATCAACCAAGTGCATCTGTATTCTGCTGGCCCTTTGCTGATTAAATAAGCCACATTCTAATTGAAGGTTCAAACTGAGCAAGTTCCAAAGCATGGAAGTTAGACCTGAAGGTTCAAAGGTTCAAACTGAGCAAGTTCTAAAGCATGGAAGTTAGACCTGAAGGTTCAAACTGAGCAAGTTCCAAAGCATGGAAGTTAGACCTGCTGTGGCTGCCTCTCCTTTGCAGATTTCCTTTTGCAGATTCACTTGGTTTTGCAAAACACGACTGTTGCCTTATTGATGGCATTCTCTGCTCCGCTGCAGTCCCATTCGCAGACAGTTAGTTACTTGCCCAACTTCAATTTTTCCATATGTCAGCGTGACCTACAATATTTGCAATGTGAAAAGTGAGCTGATGGAGCTGGTATTTAGATTTTCCTGCAAGAAAAATCATTTTTGATAGGTATCTTTTCAAAGAATATGGCTCAAAATGCACATGCATGGACTGTTGAAGCAGACTGATGGCTGATGATGTTGTATTCCGCAGACATACCAAATTGATTAGGATGATACTGAGTGGGTTGACTCTTGCAGGATGGTATCCACCTGCACTGTGGTCAAATTATTTGGGTACCATCTGTTTCTTCCAGAACCAATGAAAGTTTTTACTCCTTTTGCTGAGATGTCACCATTTTTGCCTGTGATCAATTCAATATCTGTGTCGATGTTACCACACTTCATTTTCCCTGTTCCGTCTTTTCGAAACTTCCATTTCAGTCATGGTGGAACCCTTCTCTCGGATGAGGAAGCACAAGAAGTTGTCAGATTGCTCCACAAGGAAGTTGAGAAAACCACCCCTGTCGCTGCGACGGCGAGCCAAAGTTGCGACATCGCAGATGATAGCTCATGTCACGTTTTGGATGCAACTTTCGATTTGCCAAAGAAGCCGGAATCTGAGCAAGTTCTGGACGATGACACATTTGAAACATTTGCCGGTGTGCCAGACCGTTGCGGGTTCAAGGATTTTCAGATCAGGAGGGACAGTGTGCAGACAATAAAGAATGTGCCGAGATTGGAATCTGACATACCAGTGCCAAATGCGATATGTCCTGGTGGCCTGAACAGTACATTTGATGTTGAGCCGTCATTGCAAGATCAAAATGCTGGGGACCAATCTCGCCGGCCTGATGATGCTTTGATAACTCCGACTCCGGTGGTTCTCACAAGCAGCAAAATTGACGATGCAACGAATAGCTGCAGCTTTGCAGTCGAGAGTGAGATCGCATCGGTGGCATCAAACGCAGCTTCATCTGGCTTGGATGCATCTGTGGGTAGCGCCGATTTAAACGAACTTGTGAACGATGAAGCAGTGCCAAGCGAGGTAGGCAATTTGAAGGAACATTCAACATTAATCATTTTATTCTTTATTCCTTTCCGAATGCACTGCGAAACTATCCTTCCAGACAACCATAATCTTGCCTTACCGCCTCGGGCTTGAAATGGCTTGTCCGGCTTAAAAATGTAATTACTATGTGGTTAGGAGTTGCATTTTTTACTGTGAATCTGGTTCGAGCTGCTCGTCTCATATTGTGTAGGCCCACTACTAACTCAATCCCGCATGCACAATTCTGTTGGAACGTCACATGTAGAAGTTGGCAAAAAACTCAGACTTTTGTTTTGTGTGAAATGAGAGAATTTTTGCATTTGCATGCAACCAAAAACATCACCTGATGTCTCATTTGGGAACCATCTCCGCTGAAGGTAGTTTCTCTAACAAGGCCCCTCAAACTTTCATTTTAGTGGTTTGTTTTTTTTCTTCTTCCATGAAACTTGAAAAAAAAAATCTGAAACCGAACAAGAAAAAGAATCATTTTATGGGGCCAATCATTGAAATTTTGCAACGTTTTTTTTTTTTTTTGAAAACTGAAGTGAACTGTATCCAAGAATGAATTGAGCTACACTCTAGACAATTTACAGGTGAACATAGTACCAAGGCTCCTATATTCTTTAGCAGACCATGTCATCTTACAAGAACATAGTACCGAGGCGCCTATATTCTTTGGCAGATGACGTCATCTTGCCATTCTTTAGCAGATGACGTCATCTTGCCATTGATCCTTGCCCTCACTTTTTATGTACCAACTTTCTTTCTTTGGTGCATTCATTTGTCTATTTTGCAGTCGGGAGCATTGCATACCCTTAGCTGTACAAACATGCTTATTTATTAGTTAATTTTCTGAAGAAAAAAAAATGAGAAGAGGAGTTTCTAAATTTCATCTGCATGATTGATTGAATAATCATGCATGATTGATTGATTGATTTTCTTTATGATTGGTGCTCTAGCTCTTTAGGTGCTGCGCTGTGTCCCAC
>JASGXE010013869.1:0-11941 GCA_030068105.1 Sinentomon sp. SZTP_YWyxl
CATAGGGTCTGGAAGAAATTCCTAGTCTTTTCCTATTAGAGCGCCTCAATATGGACTGGTTCTCTGGAAATTTGCATTGAGGTAATTGGCACTGGCTCTTTATCTAGGTATTGCTGACGGGTTTATTCAGGATCGGGGGACTGGCATAGAAGGATTGAGGCAGAAGTGGATTGAAGCAGAAGTGGACTGAGGCAGAAGTGGTCTAAGGCAGAGTTTTGGAGAAAGTTTTGGCATGGAGGAAGGTCGGTTGTACCTGTCCTAACCTGTTCTAACCTAAGCTAACCAAACCTAACCCGATAAATGGGAAAAATCGGCCTCCAAAAATGGGAAAATTCTCCCTCAGTGCAATTCTACGTCAGTCCGTTCTATTCCTGTCACCGGATTTGTTTTTCCAAAAACATTCATTCAGTTTTTTGGCTTTGTTCACCTTCTGCGTCATCATCTTTCGAAAACGATTCTTCAAGCCTGGAAGGACATCGTTCTGAAACAAAGAGAGGAAAACAATTCGAAAGGAAACATTCGAAGCGCTTTATGCATGTTTTTTATGGTTTCACGTTCGCAAACGAGCTTGGTTGTATTTGAATTTAAATACAACCCTGTTTCATGTCCATCGTCATAACACATGCAGGGCAATGACACGTCTCATGCTTGAGCATTTTTGTGGAAATAATGAGGGGAGTGGGGAGTTTGCGAAAGGCCAAAAGTTTGTTGCAGGAATAAATGGCTTTATGGAAAGACTGCAGTCATGTGGGTCTGATTGTTGACGGACTGATGTCACAGTGGTGAGATATAAGTGGACGTTGTGGTAAAACAAAAAGGAATAAACCGTTTAAACAATTCATTGCCATGGTTTCATCGTTGGCCTATGTTTAAGCGACGGTGCGTTAGGGAGGAAGTTTTCTGAAATTTTTCTTAAAGTTTATGTTTATTTTGACTATATCCCTTTCAGCCGTAACTCACATTTTCACATCACAAAATTTGGAGATGAAAAATCTAAAGTTTCTATGGCGGCATGCCTGCGCACCCCCTGTGAATGCGTGCTTCGAGATGCATATATAAGCGCAGGCTTCTTCTAAGAACACCATGCTATGACCTGTGATCTGTGGAATGGCATTCACAATCGCTGACTCATCAAAATCTAGTTTGCCCCGAGACGAATTCCCTCACTTACAAAACTCGGTCTGTTTAAACAAACTTACAAAAGACAACCAAGCCAAAGGAAGTCGGCAAGCAAAGAGTTCGTTGACCAGAGCAAATTGTTGGTCAGTTGCGTCTGCGTCTTCGTCATTGAAAACAATTGATTTTACAATTTTCGTTGTCTTTGAGACTAAAAACGTTTTAATCAGATCTATAGCTGCGTGGTTAGGACTCCCTGGTGCCCTCTGTTCTCATCAAAAGCAACAAACAGCTACGTTCAAACAAATATAAAGTTATCAATGAATGAAAACTGCACGACCAACCCTGGATCTTTACTCACCAAATTCACATATGAATTCGTTGCTATCATGCCGTGGGACATCAGTGAACCACAAGTGTCCGTACATTACTGCCATGTTGAATTTCGCACCGGAATACAATGCCCATGGTGGGTAGGTCGAATCTTCCGACGGCAAAGGGATCCTTGAACCGGACTTCTTCCAAACCCATTTCTTTGAGTTCTCAATTCCACCGACCCAATATTTGACTGAGAATAAAAGCAGTGGACGATTCAACTGAGTTTAAAGTCCGGTTGGTCAATAACTTTGTTATCAAAGTCATGGGCAAGTCATAGGCCTGAACATAGGTCTTGTCTATAATCAATTAGATATTTTCGATTAATTCTGTCATGCAACCGTAGAGGTGAGAAATGAAATTACTAACATAAACATCGCTTCAAATGCGAGTTTGCACGGGATGAGAAGGTGAAAATGAAATCGAGGTCAGAACGATTTATGATGAATTTTAGAGGCGAAACATCGTTTTTGAAGTTTCAAAAGTAATTAGAAAGCCCTGCATAAAACAAAAGGTTTTTCATTATTGCCGAAAACATCGTATGATTAGTATGCGGTACGTGGCAAAAGTGCCCAGGAACATGACATGGCTCAACATTTACATAGTTTTTAGAAGTTATTCAAGTCCAAAATGCGGCCAAATTCACAAATTTTTTGCCGTTACATAAAAGGATTCCAGGGTGTCGGCTATAACAGCCTGCGGCGGCGTCGGTGAATGCCTGGGATTTTGACAATGAAGACAGGCAATTCCTGGGCCATAAATAATGACCTCACGTTGAGAGTGATGACCTTTGCATACAGGCTATCGAGCAAAGTTTGGACCGTTTGGGTTAGTGAAACACACGAGATAAAAACAAATGGTTCTTTGGAGCTTTTTCCCTTCTCGGCGATGTCAGAGCAGCAGGTATCAAGTTGTCCAATGGCTTGGTCGGCTCACGGTTGGCCTTTGGGCAGGATCTTTCTATGGTGCCTCAGATCGTGAAATTTTTCTCCTGGAGGCAGCTCACAGAAACATTGAACCCGCCATTTTCTTCGTCAGTCAGAAACGTGGTTATCATGTTTACTCGGTTTGACATTCTGCTTCCTACTGAGAGTGAATGCCTGCTCTCTAGACGCTGCTTGAAAAAAATGTTCCAATGTCGGAATGAAAATCTAATCTAATGTACGAGGGGCGTTCAATATGTTTCAGGCTTTGCACAGAAGGATTTATTTCATGGCGTTCTCCTCTCATGATATCAAAATTTGATTTGTTCCGAGATGCTGGTATGAATTTCAGATTAATCCGATGCAAATTTTTAATCTTCTCGCTGTTTGAAATGAACATACCCGAAGTGGCCAAAATGAATAATTTGCTCAAATGAGTAATTTGCTCAAATGCTCAAATGAATAATTTGCTCAAATTTATACAGCAACAAAAAAAGCTCAAATGAAAAAATGGCTTTTTTCAGAGGAACACAAAATTCAATCATCTGGCTCACTGCGCCCATGTTCCGACTGCAGAAGTGCATTAATGAAGGTGACAGAATCGTCATTAATGCACTTCTGCAGTCGGAACTTGGGCCCAGTGAGCCAGATAATTGAATTTTATTCCTCTGGAAAAAGCCACTTTCTTATTTGAGCAAATTGTTCATTTTGGCCACTTCGGGTATGTTCATTTCAAACAGCGATAATATGAATAATCTGCATCGGATTAATCTGAAATTCACACCATCATAAAATAAACCAAATTTTGATATCATGAGAGGAGAACGCCGCGAAATAAAAATTTCTGTGCAAAGCCTGAAACATATTGAACGCCCCTCGTATCGGTACAGTTGCAGAAACAATAATGACTCCCAAACAGAGTTAAATGGGCTCTCAGATTTTTTGCAGGTCTTCTTGGAAAAGTTGGTAAACGCAATGACTGACATTTATTCGTAAAGAGATCATCAAGCAACACGTCTGAGACCACGTTAATCCATTCTGAACGACGCCGAATTCTGCCTTCACGAACGGCTTCCTATTCCAGCTGACGTCGAGAGAAAACATCGGCGTTCTTTAACGCAACCCACATACACTCTAAACAGCGAAGTTCAGTTTGGAACACTATATTTTAACATTGGCTTAGATAGGAAGTGTTCTTTCAAGAACATTTATGGAACACACTGACGGTGGAGAGATGTGGTCTGATTTTACCCGCAATTGCGGGTAAAATGCAAAATCAGATGGAGAAATACATGGCAGCGCTTTCACCCGCAACTTTACCCAGACCAGATCTCTCCGACGTGAGTGTTCCAAATCTGTGACATTCCTGTCACAGATTTGGAACACATGAGCGATTTGGAACACCTTAAGTGTTCCAAATCTCTGGAAATGGAACACTCAGTGTGCTGCAATAACAACCGCAAGTGTTCTCAAAAGAACACTTCCTATCCAAGCCCATGTTAAAATATACGGCCGTATTCCCCATTGCAACTCACCCTCAGGTGCCACTCAATAACCAATTCAACAGAGGGATGCATTTTTCCAACACATGAGCGATTTGGAACACCTTCAGTGTTTCCAAATCGCTAGAAATGAACACTCATGTGTTCACATACACAACCGCAGTCTGTCTCAAAAGAACACTTGGTTATTGAGTGGCACCTGAGGGTGAGTTGCAATGGGGAATACGGCCGATAGTGTTCCAAACTGAACTTCGTGTTTAGAGTGTAGCATAAAAGCAAATGAATTTTGCCGATATAGGGGTCCATTTAACTTTGTTAGGGAGTCATTATTGAATGCACTGTGACTGTGCAGATGCCTTTTGATTGGGCTGTGTTGAAATCTCACTGGAATATTTCTCACCTGATCCATGATTGTAGAATACTTGATCAGCGACATATCTCAGTTCGAATTCATCGTTTATCTCTGCCAAATATCCATCTTCCTTCTCGCAGGCAATTTGTGCTGAATAGAAATTCAGACCACCCTGCACGATCTTGTACTTTCTGCCGACATAACTTGGAATGCGGATGCTATTTGGCTTTCTGCTGCTACCCGATCGCTCTGAAATGATAGCATTGATAAAACGTGTAGATAGGCACTGTTTTTACAAAACGCGTGCAATTCCTTGTGTATTGCTCCAAAAACAAAAAACAAATGCCGCAACACACATCAACAACACAATAGCGAGTTGCATGTGTGGCAAAAAGGCAGGCGCAGCTTCCAAATTGCGATTCAGTGGGGGTTGCTCCAAAAACAAAAGCTGCAACACGCATCAACAATATCAATGCGTGTTGCATGCGTTGTTCGAATTGCAGGTGCAACTTTCAAAATTGAATCATTTTTTCTCAAGGGGTGACAAGTCCGACGGTCAACTTTTTTGTTTGTCTTCAGATTTTGCACACATTTTAAGCAATGTGTTGGGTCTCCTTCCGCAGGCTCCTTGTAAAATTTGACCTCTTATGCCACATCGGTTGACCCACAGTGCCCATCGGAAGTTGCCATTAGTAGCGCTTATTTTGCTCCGTGCTCTGAGTGAACGCATCACAATTGGATAGTCAAAATTTGCTTTCCGGGTAAAAAAAAGCTAGATAAAACTTTTGATGGGCTCAGATTTTTCATTTTCTTCCTTGTTCATGTGTTATCGGTTCTTTTGAAAGAGAACAATTGAAAAGCGGTAAATTTTTTACCATTCCTCCAGGGTATTTGAAGTAAGTTAAAAAAATGGGGGAAATAATTGAAAATCGGAGTCCATCAAAAGCTTCGTTGCACATTTCTACACAAGGTTGCCAAATTCCATTTTTCTATAGCTTTCGGAGATAAATCGACCAATAGTTGAAGTTTGAGTTGAGTTGAGCAGTATTGTGATTTTTTTATCTAAAATTACATCGGTTGTAGTTTCGCATATTCCTTATTAACTTTTGAACCAGGGGAGATAATTCAAAATGGGTTTCGCAGCTGTTTTCGGAAGAATTCACACTCTCTGACGGGCTCAAAATCTAAAAATGGCGAAAAAGTCAGATTTCCGTAAAATGACGTGAACTCCTCCCCCGAAAACAAAAGCTGCAACACATATCAAAAATACCATTGCGTATTGCATGTGTCGTAAAAAGTGCAGGCGCAATTTCAGAAATGCGATTCATTGTGTTTTACTCCTAACTAAAATCAAAAAGCTGCAACACGCATCAACAATATCAATGTGTATTGCATATGTCGTAAAAAGTGCAGACGCAATTTCCGAAATGCAATTCATTGTGGTACATCTTGCAGCCAGCCATGATGTTTCCATTTTTCCAACTCCTTTTGACCTGGGGACGTCACGCACCCGCAAAGGATGACCAAGAACCCCTTCTCTGGTAACTGGCCAATGACGTGGCCATGCGTGGGACATCAGAACCTTTAGAAGGTAATTCTTCCTTTTGGCCGGACGTCAAAGTTGAGCATGTTTCGACCGGGAGCACCAGAATCTATTGTGTTGTTCTAGAACCGCGGTGGCTCGTCAGTCCCCAGGACCGCTTCTTCAGGGTCTCGTCTGGTGCTCCCGGTCGAAACAGGCTCAACTTTGACGTCCGGCCAAAAGGAAGAATTACCTTCTAAAGGTTCTGATGTCCTACGCATGGCCACGTCATTGGCCAGTTACCAGAGAAGGGGTTCTTGGTCATCCTTTGCGGGTACGTGACGTCCCCAGGTGCACCTAATGAACCAGTATGCGAAGTCAAAAGGAGTTGGAAAAATGGAAACATCATGGCTGGCTCCAAGATGTACCAGTGATATAACCCAGCTGAAGTCACCACCAACTTCCGAGGGTGGAGGTCCGAAGAGCCGTTTCAACCTGTCTCCCCAGAAGAGACCCTGAAGAAGCGGTCCTGGGGACTAACGAGACACCGCGGGTCTAGAACAACATAATAGATTCTGGTGCTCCCGGTCGAAACAGGCTCAACTTTGACGTCCGGCCAAAAGGAAGAAAATTACCTTCTAAAGGTTCTGGCGATTCATTGTGTTTTACTCCTAACAAAAAACAAAAGCTGCAACACACATCAACAGTGTCAAAATGTCAGAAATGCTATTCATTGTGTTTTACTCCTAACTAAAATCAAAAAGCTGCAACACGCATCAACAATATCAATGCGTGTTGCATGTGTCGTAAAAAGTGCAGGCGCAATTTCAGAAATGCGATTCATTGTGTTTTACTCCTAACCAAAATCAAAAGCTGCAACACACATCAACAATATCAATACGTGTTGCATGTGTAGTAAAAAGTGCAGGCGCAATTTCAGAAATGCGATTATTATTTTTTTATTAACTTTTTACAACCATGATGAGAAATACAATGCCACGTGATGAAGGTAAAAGGGGATAGATACATAGAGAACGCAGAACCCACAGGGTACAAAAATAACAAATATATGGGTGCATGTGCAAAATTGTAGAAAAATAAAACTATGCTTTCGTCACATAACAGAACATTAGGCTGTTAGACACAAGCAAGCTATGACCTTGGAAGGAGTTGAAAATTATTCACGAAACAGAGGGGGTGCCAGTGGAAAAATGAGCGATTGCACGTTTTTTGAAGACAACGAGGGTTGCAGGAGCCATTAAAGATGCGTCCCGGCAAAGAGTTCCAGTCCCTTATAGTCCTTGGAAGAAAGGAATAAAAGGACACATTTTTACGACTCGGTAAGGGCTCAATCTTCGCTTGATGGTCATGCCTACTGCAGTAGTTAGGGTTTTTCAGACAACCTTTTAGTTCATTAAGGCCATTATAGTTTTTATAGGCTTTGTATAAATTCGTTAATCTGCCGGCTTGGCGCCTGTTGCTGAGGGACGGCCAGCAATGTGCGGAAAGAAGGTCTCCGGAGCTGATTTCTCAGTAAATTTTTAGTGACCAACCGGATGGCTTTTCTTTTTGCACGCGTTCAAGCTTCTCCACCTCACCTACGAGAAACGGATCACAGGCTGTGGAGCCGTATTCGAGAATCGGTCTCACAATAGTTTTGTACGCCTTTTCCCTGACAGTTTGTGTCGAGTTGCTCAGAGCACGATTTATGGAGTACAATGCGGAATACCCTTTGTTTATGGATGCTGAGGTCTGAGAGTCTGTTCTTAATTTTGCGTTAAGAGTAACTCCGAGGTACTTACATTCGGTCACATTTTTTAAACGAACTCCACGGAAGAAATAGTTTGAAATTGAGGGAGTTTTCTTTGCAGTAATCCTCAGGGCTTCACATTTGTCAGTGTTTAGTTCCATCAACCATTTGGTGCACCAGTCGGACACATTCTCAAGGTCTGATTGCAGTTGAGTTACATCATTCGGATTACAAATAACATGATAGAGCAAGCAGTCATCAGCAAACATTCTAAATTTACAAGAGATCTGTTGAGGAAGGTCATTTATAAACAGAATGAACAACAAGGGTCCAATTGCGCTTCCTTGAGGCACTCCTGATTGCACATGGACCAAGGAGGAACTTTCGCCATCGATAATGACTTTGTGTTTTCGACCGATGAGGAAACCCCTGACCCACGCCAGCACATGCCCGTCAAGGTTAAGAGATTTCAACTTTTGGAGCAGACGAGCATGAGGCACCCTGTCAAATGCTTTGGCAAAGTCAAGGAATATAAGATCCACTTCTTTGGTTTTGTCCAAATGAAAAGAAAGTTCTTGCAAGAGGCAAGTTATCTGGGTCTCGCAAGAATGGCCCCTCCGAAACCTATGTTGGCAGAGAGAAATAAGGCCATTTGCATCGGCATGTGCATAAATACCATCCACAATCAGTTGTTCGAGCAGTTTCGAGCAGATGACTTTCAAGGATATTGGCCAAAATTTTCAAATTTACTTTTGTCTCCATTTTTGGGGATGGGGACAACAATAGCTGTTTTCCAGTCATCCGGGACACGGCCGTCAGCTAACGACTTGGCAAAAATGATGCACAGATATTTGGCGATGGTTGCTGGTATTAATTTTAAGAATCGAATTGAAATATTGTCAACCCCGGACGCCTTATTCGCATTCATTTTCTTAATCTTTTGGACAATCAGCCGTTCTGAGATGATGATTGGTTCCTGCTGTGGGCAGGCAACAGGAGACATAAAGGGTATGTTGGTAAGAGGCTCTTTTGTGTATGCAAAAGCAAAATGTTCATTTAACAACTCTGCCTTCTCCTTGTCTGTGCAAGCAAAGCTGCCATCAGGCCTCATCAATGTGGGAATTCCATTGCTCCCGTTGCGTTGGGATTTAAGGAAACTGTAGAATTTCTTGGAATTCCCCCTTGAGTATTCATCCAGACTGTATTTAACAAAATTCATCTTGCCATGCTTCAAAGATCGTTTGTACTGCCTATTGGCCTCCCGGTACGTGCTCATATCATGAGGAGTCTTGGTCCTCTTTTTGTGAAGAATCCTACACTTGTCTTTTAATCTGGCCAATCTACGGGTGAGATAGGGGGATGACTATTCATTGTAATCCGCTTTTGCGGTATATACCTCTCCATAGCGATATTTACATGCTTTACAAACAGGTCCCAAAGTGCATTAACATCAAGAAAGTTAGCACTATCTGCAAAATTCGAAATGTTATCAGAAAAATGTTTGCTTAAAGTTTGGCAATCTGCCTTGTCATACATGATTCATTGTGTTTTACTCCTAACTAAAATCAAAAGCTGCAACACACATCAACAATATCAATGCGTGTTGCATATGTCGTAAAAAGTGCAGGCGCAATTTCTGAAATGCGATTCATTGTGTTTTACTCCTAACTAAAATCAAAAGCTGCAACACACATCAACAATATCAATGCGTGTTGCATATGTCGTAAAAAGTGCAGGCGCAATTTCGAAATGCGATTCATTGTGTTTTACTCCTTTCTAAAAACAAAAGCTGCAACACACATCAACAATATCAATGTGTGTTGCATATGTCGTAAAACGTGCAGGCGTAATTTTCGAAATGCGATTCATTGTGTTTTACTCCTTTCTAAAAACAAAAGCTGCAACACACATTGACAAAAAGAAAGGTGGAAAACTGCGAAAAAGAAGGTCCTTCCAGAATGAGGTGCAAAGAGGTGATTTTTCAAAGATGGTGCTAAAAACGAAGGGACCATCTTTTTAGCAGTTTTCCGCCTTTCTTGAACTCTGTGATGATGCCAACTGCTTCTTTTTAAGATCTCAGTAAAGTTGGACGTGTATCAAAAATATTTTTCAAAACTCTCGCAGGCGAAATTTCATTAGAATCAGATCCATTTGCCGTAATTTTTTGGTCCTGAAGTATCAAGACGGGTTGGAATTTCCTTCAGACAATAATCCCTTCAATGGATCACAGAAACAGAGGAGAAAGCAACAAGTCTCTTCTGATGTTAGAGAAAATGGACAAATGCACGCTTGCAGGTTCCCAATTCTAAAAGCTCTCTGCTACAAAAGTTAAACATCCATGTCATGTCACCACTCACCAATTTCACAAACGTATGTCAATTTCTCTTCGCATGAACTCGGGAACCATAGACTCCCTTTCACCGAAAGACATCTTCTATTCTCCTCCTCGTTGTGTTGTTTGTAACTATCTCCGAACCATCCGGGTAACCATACGTGTTGAATGGCATCGGAATAACTTGATTGGTCCCTTCCCATAACCACTGATTGGTGGCGTCGTTGAAAACCGCTCCGATCCAGATCTTTGCGATTCCTATGTCCACCAGAATTATAAAAAATGCATTGAAGGCCTCAGAGTTCGCAAGGGGGGTTTGCAGCATTTAAAGTTGATGTGAAAAGCCCAGGCCCATTACAGTGCAACACATATCTTCAGAAACAACAGTCCCAGTTGCGTCAGTTCTATTTTTTGAATTTTTTTTTTCTTTAATTAAAAAATTTGTTTAAATTTAATAAAATTTGGTTCTGAAAAGGTAATTTGTAAAAAAATTTTAATTGAAAATTTCGGAAAATTGTGTTATTTGTGCTCGTAATTCTGCCGCAGAGGAATGGTCAGGTTTCAGAGTGGGAATAACAATTTCTCACTGGAATGTACAATATTTGTAACAATAGGTGTCTCGGTGGTGCAAGTAAATAGACAACCGCCGTTTGTTTTTATTGCAGTGCTGTTCTTCAATAGGAACGAAATAATGAAAAACTTAGCACATCTGTGGCAGAAAAAAATTAACGCGCAAGACAAATTTTTACAGAAGATTGGGAAATGAAGGTGACAAAGAGGTTTCAAACTCTCCAAAATTAACGAATTATATGTTGTTGGACCAACGTTGTTTATACTCCTTCAGAGATGTTGAAGTTAGTCCGAAACTGAGATATTGGGCCACTGATCGCTGGATTTTCGAGGCGTAAAACATGACTATAGATCGAAGGCCGAACTTGGAGCTCCGTAACAATCAATTTCGGACTAAACTCATTACTAATCATGCTCAATACATGAACATACCGTTTGGAAATTCGAAAAGCGTCAGCAATGTTGCCATTCCCGTTTGGTTTCGGCACGCAGCAAATAGCCACCAAGATTACGACATTCCTGACCAGCAAAATTGGCACCAGTTTGCATAGAATCTCACGTAGTAGTGCCATCGAACTCAAGGCTGTTGATATTTGTGAACCCGTCGTAATTGCATGACCTATTTTTTATTGAAAAGAAAAACAGGAAGGTATGCGCTGTTAACACGGTTTCACAAGTGAGGTATAAGCAGCAGTTGAAGGAAATTGGGAAAAGGTAAAATTTTATTCACGTTTTTTGACAAATGGAATTTCCCGGGAAAAAATTGAATAAAAATTACATTATGGTAATTTTTTTAAAAATGGATTTCTCCCTTTGGGTGGCTTTTTCATTTTCATTTGCTTTGTTACTGAAACAATTAGCTTAATTTCGCCGCTGTCTGAACTTCAATTCAAAAGAAGTTGCAATCTGATCAGCCTGTGCAATGCCAAAAATTACTCCCAACCATCTGTGCGTACCCAATAAATGGTGATTCTGGAATTTCAAATTTTGGTCCAATGAATCCTGCGCACCAAAACAAAACTCTCCACAAAAATTGGAAGGCATAAATTCGGAATGCCTCTTGCAGGTTGATCACCAATCCACTTGTTGCTTTGAATCAGTGCAGCCAAAGGTGACAAAAACCTTCATAACTCCGAGCAAAACAGGCAAAAACCAGGGCTTAATGGAAAAGCAAGGGACAACTCACTCACTCAAATTCCCTGCTTCTGTGATGTGCTGGCCCATGTTAGCCAATGGTTTGAGTCCTTCGTCGGGAAACATCTCTCCCACAATCGTTTGGGCTCCTCTTTTCCCTGGCACTTGTGGTTGCTGTGGCAACGGCAGGAGGCCATTCTTCCCCCATGAATTTCACCATTGTGGCTTCTTTAATTTGACGTGGATTTTAACGTTGGCAGGCGAACCCTCGTGTCGTGAAACCACCGGCTCCGGGATCAGGCATACGTGGGCATTGATGGCATCGCACGGACCCAACTCCACTTCTGGACGTGATATTATAACGT
>JASGXE010013870.1:0-11994 GCA_030068105.1 Sinentomon sp. SZTP_YWyxl
ACAAGAATCATTTCTCGGCATGCTGCTGGGAAGACAATTTCCAAGGGTTTTTCCAAAAAATGTTCAAATTCAAAGTTTCTCAAGATCCATGTTTGGAACTCAAGGTTGTTTTGTAGTTTTAGGTTCGGTTGGGAATCCTGAACGTATTGGTCATCCCTCCGGATGCAGTGCAGGATGCACTGCTGTGCTCAAAAATGTCACTCAAGGAGTCAAGGGTCACATGGTTGTTGGGTGGATGAGATTGTCCATATCCATCATATCAGGCAAAGGTCGACCAAGGTTAAACAGGATGTATTGAAAAGGTGTGCACAAAATTTGAGGAATTGTCCTTCATGTCAATGCAAACAAAAATGAAAGAGTACATTTTTATCGAAAACCCACCCCTAATGGGGTTTTTGTCGGTTTTGTCCATAAAAGTTCCCCATTGTTGTCATGGCAACCGGACATTTTTTGGCAAAAACCGTCGAAGGAGTGGGATTTTGACAAAATATCACTCTTTCATTTTATGGCTTTATGTGGTTGTGGCTATTTTTCATTTTTCAGGCCCCCGAAAATAAATCACAGTAAAAGAATGAAATTTGCAGAGATGGTTCATCTGGATGAAACGATCAATGAAGAAAGAGTGATATTTTGTCAAAATCCCACTCCTTCGACGGTCTTTGCCAAAAAATGTCCGGTTGCCATGACAACAATGGGGAACTTTTATAGACAAACGGACAAAAAACCCATTAGGGGTGGGTTTTCGAGAAAAATGTACTCTTTCATTTTTGTTTGCATTGACATGAAGGACAATTCCTCAAATTTTGTGCACACCTTTGCAATGCACCCAATAAGTCTCGGATCAAAAGTTCAATTTAGGATATGACAACAGGTTATTGACAGACCACAAAATGATGCCAATAAAAGCAAAAATGAAACCAGGAAAGCCAAGTTTCGAACATGTTTCTAATGATCTGTGTCGAATGCAAACACCAAACAGAGAGAGGGGGGACAAACAACAGTACGATAAATTAATGAATGGTCAATTCAACATAATGAACCCACGATCGCCTCTCCTGCCCGTCGTACTCGTGTGTTACGAAAGGAGTTTGGACTTGGATGAGAAGGCTATGTAACCAACAACACCGGCCAGCAGGGCAGCCATGAACTCAGAGTTCAACCATGGACCCTGGTAGGAATCCTGCAATTATTGAAAACAGAATAATAAAGAAAAATTATATTAATAACAAGAAACGTAAAGCAAACACTATCAAAACGTAAAGCAAACACTATCAAAAATGGTAGGTATATAGGGAGAATCCTAAAACTATCCCTGAATTTCTAAAACACCTGTAATCTCGATCTGCGAATTTCTTCCATTTGAATTTGGAGAAAAATAAACAAAATGGCGGCTGATCAAATTCCCCAAAGACCACATTTTGGTTTCTGTCCATCCCTCTCAACCTTCATTATATTTGTTGCCACATGATAGGGGGCCGATGGCGGTGCTTTTTGCATTTGGAAACAGTCCTTCCGGAACACTTTTACCGTCCTGGCTGGACTTGAGCTCTAAGTTTTGAATGTTGATCAGTCTGGAATGGTGCTTAAATTCAACTTTCTTCACCCGACACCTGAGCATTGCAAAATGCAACGTTCCACAGAAATCAGATTTTTTGTATATTATTATTTTTTGAATCAAAACTGCCACAAATAAACTGGTGACAGTGATGGGCACAGCCCCGAGTCAAGCAAAAATAATGCACAAACAAATGGAAAAAAAAGCAAGAGATGAAAAGAATTTGGACTTGGAGTGCACAATAATCAGAACTTGACTAATTCTGACTGGTGCGAGAGGTAAATTCAAGAGCACTGCTTATGAAATCAGAACTCGGTGACAGCGCATTCCAATCACCTATAGTTCGTGGAAAAAACAACGCGGCAAACACTTTGCTGCGGAAGAGGGGAATGACTAAACTAAAAGGCCATTATCCGTACGCAGTTGAATTGTTTTGAGCGAACAGCTGGGTGGGATTTGGGACGACCTCTTTTTTGTCAGTAGATCACAGAACAAACTCTGCCAGCAGATTTGGCCAGGCCTTTGGATCTTACTCATAGTCGATGACGATGACTTTTGGCAGGCAGTGGAGAAAATTTTGAATTTTAGATAAACAGGGTTCCCACAATTTTTTGCCGATCCATTTCCCTGACTTTTGCTGATCAATTTTTCTACCTTACCAAAATAATGTATCGCTGTCAAATGTCAAAAACCGCCGTAGAGGAATCGCCTTGCCGCAGGCCATACGGGGTCTGAGCCCCAGCGAGATTCCAATGGGCAGGTCCTCTGCAGGGAGTCAGGGGGAATTTTGAAATTTGGGTGTTCATTTTGGCTTCAAAATTTCGTTTCTCAATCATTTTAAGGCTCACGTGGATCCTTATGATCCCTGATTTCCCTGACTTTTGGCATATTTTTAGTAATTCCCTGACTCTCCCTGACCTTCGCTGACTTTGCCTGACTGGGAACCCTGGGAAAAACGCCATTCAGCCTAAATGACATGGAATCAGGGTCCATAAAGCAGTTGCGATTGTTTTATCATTCGCTAACGATGCAAAATTTCCGATTCGCCTAGTTGAAGTACATAATTCCCTGAATAATGAATGCACCGGGCACTACGTGTTGGAAACGTAGTAAACAAACAATAACGTACCAAAGGCCGCTAACCGTTAAAATGGCGACCTGGGAGCAGCAATGACCAGGACCAGTGATCTGTTTCAGTTTTGCTTGATAAAGCCCCACATCGGGCGCGAAACGTCACCGATTACAACTTTATTTACGAACGGTTAGCGGCCTATTTGATGTGGACTTTGTCACTACAGATTCTCTGAATGTAATTTTAAGGCATTTTTAAGGAAAATCCAGCATTGTGATGATAACAACACACCAAAAGGAAGGGTAAGCTATTTCTGGGGGGGGGGAGCTATGTATGGATGACAACATACCGGATGATTGAGCACAATGGTGACCAATGGTTTGATAGATGATGTATCTTCACCCAAACGTTGTGCCTGAAATAGTCGGAGAGTAACAGAGCATAAAAAGATTAATTGAGCTCGACAGCAAAACAAAAAACAGGGTGTTCAGCATTGATGCCAAATGAAATTCTCAAACTGCCTGTTCCCAGACTTTTCTAGCAAATTTTCCTGAATTTTTATACAAATTTACTTGCTTTACAAATGTACTTATTTGCAAATTTATTGACAAAAAATGCTGGAAAAGCACATATCGCCTGCTTTCTGCAACACTGCAGTGACTGACGACACGTTCATTGCAGTTATGCACTCTATTTCATAAAACAGGCAACATCAGGACCTCTTTTGGGCAAATTTCCGATTTTCAAATGGGAAAATGACAACACCAGAAAAGCAAAATTGCAAAAAAGATATTCAGGCCACCAGTAGGCGTTGTCCAGAGAATTTTGGCAAACCCTGGATTGAAAGATAACCGCCTCACTCGATGGAATGGTAGATGCCAATTTCACTCTGCTGACTGTGGCATATCCATGACGTCTCGACGCCGTCTGAAAATTTGCACCGAACGAGACAAAAGTACGTACCTAAAATCATCACATGAATTTTGATGGGTTTAATCCCTCCCATTTCTGAAAGGAACCGCCGTGATCGCACCTGTTACTCTTTTTGGAGAGATTCGTTTTTTGACTGAGTACCCAAAAGAACGTTTCTTCCAAAAGAAGGTTCCCAAAAGAACGTTTCTTCCAAAAGAAGGTTCTCAAAAGAACGTTTCTTCAAAGAATGAGGTCAAACAAAAATATCAGCCAGCGAGAGGTAAATTCTGTGCAAGCGACAAAACAGGGCTGTCAAAAAGTCTCTTGACAACCGCGACTGATCGTATGTTTTCAATCTTTTCTGGTTTGGTTATTTCTAATTTTTGGGGTCATAATTGCCCAGTTTGAGCATTCTGCATCGATCCAGAGGAATTTTTAAAAACGCAAATGCAAATATCTCAAGCTCTAGTAAAAATGGCGTTGGAATTGATGTAACCATGCATTTGTTTTTCCCATTTAACTGTTGCCTCAGAAACGTTTTTCTTTCTTTTTACTCTTGTGCAGATGGTAGAAATTAAAGTGACAGACTTCAACAAAGCGTTTTTCTTTCTTTTTTACTCTTGTGTGTGCAGATGGTAGAAATTAAAGTGACAGACTTCAACAAAGCGTTTTTCTTTCTTTTTTACTCTTGTGTGTGCAGATGGTAGAAATTAAAGTGACAGACTTCAACAAAGCGTTCCGAGGTGTCAGATTTTGATCTCGCTTTCAAAAGAGGATCTTCAATTTCTGCAACATAGTTTTTAACAATCTGAATGCCAAGTTTTTGCTTGTATAAGTACATAAATTCCGCTGCCGCTCTACTTACCTGGGGTTTTCATGAGACTTTTGAACAACCCTGAATAAAATAAAAACCCATGTCGGCATCATGAAATGGGAATTGCGCAAATAGATTATAAAACAGCCAATCCACAAAACATTTTGTGGAAAAAATTTGGAAAAATAATGCATTGGTATTTCAAATCATGGGTACACTCATTTTCGACTGTGTTTATGCAAAACAGATACACTTAAATATCACTTAAATCTGTGCAATTTTTGAATTTGTGCTCTTATTTACACAACAGTCAATGGCAATGGTGTCCTGAAAATTGTGCAAAGCATAACTCCTGTTACAAAGATTAAAGCGATTATTCAAGATCGGCAAACAGACCTTCTTGAGTTGAGAAAAGCCATCCTTTTCAAAGAGCTTTATATTGAAGTCTCCTTTCTGAGCCGTTTTTACATCTTCAGTCCAGCTAACTTGATACTTCGCCCCATCTATGCTCTGAACAACAGGCAGCTGTTTGTTGTTCAAGTCGGCATGCAATATCAGATCCTAGACGGGAACATAAATTAGAATTAGACAATCAAACCTTCTTCTGCAATTGAACATGAGGGTGATCTTCTGTGGATGTCCCCCTCTAGCCCTTGGCCAGAGGGGACCTACCAAGAAGGATCCCTGGAAAGGGGATCCCCAGGCCTTTGCCAGGGAGGATGTCCCCTGGCCACGGTCATATGAGTAATCTCGCCCAACCTGGAATTAAAATATGAAATTGGAAGTACCTAGTGGTCGCTTTCACTTCAGTCACTTTACCATAGAGGCCATTCTTAGTGGTATGCCGTTCCCCACAACCAGATGTAGTGGTACTTGTACCACCGCGTGCCCCCACAATTTTAACCCTGCTCGTATCCCCCGTGTGGTATGTCTGATGCCAGTGGACAGCATGCAATGATTCCAAAGTTAAGACTGACAATGCACACAGGCTTGGTTTAAAAGGGTGCACATGGTTTTCATCAGAGGAATTGCAATTAAAAACTTTAGCAGCAACATTTTCTGCCTTAGCTTTTTACCCTTGCCCAGAGTTGTACAGACTGTGATATGGCACGTAGGATGGTGAATTGGCCAATCGAAGTGAAACACAATGAAAAAGGTCACTTTCACGCACTTTGGAGCACTGTACTGACTCTTAGGCCGGAGAGATCTCCGATACTTTTTTTAAAACCACCGGTGAAAGTTGCGGATATCCACGTTTTCGGGGGAAGGGATCGATAATATCCTCAACTACCTCCGGTGGTTTTGAAACAAGCAACAGAGATCTCTCCGGCCTTAATGCTTGGTTATTTTCAAAATCGAAAAATCTGCAACGAATTGACTTTACCATCGTGAAGATTTCAGTTAATCTCCAAACTGTAATGTTTGACGGTTCTGCTCACCTTAACTTTGTTCGAGCAGTCCAATGAGAACTCTACGATGTAGGCCACCTTGTAGAGAATAGTTGCATCCTGAGTTGTGTATGACTGGGCGTAGACTTTTGGATCCTGACACGAATTGCCTAAATAGGAAAGTGAAATACAGTGCAATCTCGATAATCCTGACCCGTATTATCCGGAACCCCGTATTATCCGGAACCCCGTATTATCCGGAACCCCGTATTATCCGGAACCCCGTATTATCCGGATCGCTTTTCAGATTCTTTTTTGAAAAATTCCATTCTACAGGACTGTGTGCGATTGCAAAAAAACATATTTCTATGCTTCTTTTGTCGCATCCAATGGTTTTCCCCATGTATTTTAATGCATATGGGATTACATATGCAAGAAAACATGCCCACATTGTTGCATCCCCATGTGTTTCCGAATTGTTAGAGGACAGAGATGACAGAATACTCCATTTTACGGAAAATTCGATCATCCGGACTCACCTGGATTTTATTAATCCGGATAATCGAGATTGCACTGTAGTTCATAAATCAGCATAATCCGATCATTTGTGTGGCTTGGAGAGAATTTGATCACATTAAACGAACCTTTCACTGGCATTTTCTTCATAGTTTATTGGATGCACTACGCATTTCGAGGCATCACGTCCTCTTCGTCAGGTTCAATTGGTTGCAAAGCAAATGCGGCTGACGGAGAGGATGACGCCTCGAAACACGTAGTGCATCCAATGATGACTTCGGAAAAAATGCCAATTAAAGCTTCGTTTAATGAAACAGTTCATATTCAGGAATCATGTGGTAGGCGATGTCTCCGGCCACATAGGCCACGAAACCCTTCTAAACATACAACCGCTTCTTTTGAAAATTCTTCGAAAGACTTAAGAGGCCACACAAGTAGACAACTGATGGAAGAAAGATGGTTGTTGAAGAAAGGCAGCAATATTTTAGTAGGTATGAACCAATTTGATGTTCTGACAATATTAACAGATTTCCTTGCGATTCGTGGCAAAAGAAAAATGCTACCAACTTCAACAGGATATGTAGTTACTCGCAAATGGTTCAACTTTACAATTAGCATTGTGGACACGTGAATTTCATGGATGAGGATGTTTTTCCAGCCTTATATGCAGATATCAACCACTAGGTTAAGGAAAGGCAATGAGCGGACACCAAACAGCAAGTTGGCAAACTACAGTGTTAAACTGTAAATCCAGGACAAGTGGCGCTGGCTAAAATCTGTTTTGTATACCTAGAGGTGAAACTTGAATCTCTCCTTCTCCCTCTTCACCTCCCCTTCTCGCTCCCTCCCTCTCTATCCCTCCCTCCCTCTCTCGCAAGGAGGTGGTTTGAAAGAATAAATCGAAATGTTTCCAGGGTTATGCAGTTGGCAGTACAAAATTAAACACAATTTGTCTCGATCTAGCAAAAAAAAAACAAAATGAACTAACCGTCTGCTCCGATGAACTTCAATAGGTTTATGAATGAGAGGGCAGCCAAAATATTCTTCGTCCAGATTGCCATCTTATTTTAAATATTGTCAGGAAGACTAAAAAGTAACTTCTCTACTGTGAAGAATGTTTATTGCACAAGAGGATAATGGTAAATGGGGAAGAAAAACATTTTTATAAAACACTACACAGTACAGACCAGTGCATATTCACAATTGGTTGATCAAAATGGGGGTCGGAGCCATTTTTTTTTCACTCTAAAATTTTGATTTGTGTTGCCATGAGGAATAATCTCCTAAAATTTGTCGGTGTCATTCTGGAACACCATATTCTCCCTCCCCCAAACTGCTGTGGCTGAAGAGAAATCAATAGGAGGGCCTTCCTAACCATGCATCAAACTCCTATCTCGAAATTTGGGCCTGCGAGGTCTGCGAAAGGTCAAAAATTGTGTCGTCAGAAAATTCTAAAAATCTGCAATTTTTTGTTTACAAAATTTTGCATGAATGTGTTTGCTTGGATGAATTGCAAGAGAATGCAATTCGGAAAGGAAAAAAAATGATAAAGGGACCAAAAAGAAAACATAACCCAGGGAGAGAAAAAAAAATGAATGGCGATTGTGCAAAGGAAAACCATACTTAAAAATCTGCAATTTTTTGTTTACAAAATTTTGCATGAATGTGTTGATGTCTTTGGGATAAAAATTTCCATTTCAGATTTTTGGTGTGTCAGGGTTGCCACCCCAGATTCCAAAGCAGAAATCCCTGGGTTTTCCAGGTCCCTGCCCCCAGTCCTCTATCGACTAGGGATCTGGGCACAGCCCAGACGGGGGGTCTGGGGGCAGAGCCCCACAGCAATCTGGGTCTGGGGCAACGCCAGCAGACAAATTTCAATTTTGTAATCGTTGCTGACGTTGCTGTTTCCAGATTATTACCATCCAGATTGTATTGTGTGCTCACACCGCAAGCACTGCATACAAGTTAAAAGATGCACGACGCTCAAGCTCCAGCTGCGTAATTTTGACTTAAAACTGTGATGCACTCATCTGGGGTTGTCAAGAGACTTTTGAAAGACCCTGTACAAAAAGTGCAAACCTTAAGACAAATTGAATCCTGAAATGTGCCTCACATCTGGTCAGGTTAAGTTTTAGATTGCGCAGTGTTATTGTGGTGATTTAGCTCGGATTTCGGCGGGGGTAGAGGCATACTCTGTGTTAGAGCAACTACTCCAGCACATATGCCACTCCAGGTCGAAGCTACAACTGTCCTGTACTGACCAGTGATCCTGACAGAGGGCATGTACTGGGTACGATTGACGGGTGAAGTGGGGCTTCTGCATTGTTTGTTGTCACCTGCCAAGCCTCTGTTTTGGACCTGGAGTAAGGTCATCTTTAACGTGCACAGTGCTATGCTGCACACGGGACCACCTGTTTAACGTCCCATTCAAAGGAGAAGAGGGACTTGGCCACTCGCCCCTTTCCAGCCACAACTAGGGGTACAATAGTGGTCTCCCATCCAAGCACGGTCACCCTTCTACCAATGTTGCTCAACCTTGGAGTTGATGAGAGCCGGCGCAATCCATATGGTGTGCGCTGCTGGCCACAGCAGGGTTCCGAGGACCAGAGCCCTTGGGGGTCAAAGGGCATGGTCCCCGAGAAGTTGAGGTTTGGATTTCAAGTAGTCTGCTCAAAATTTTTGCAGCCCTTTTTTTACCAAAGTCACAGTGGATTTTTGGGCACAAGTGAGGGAGTAGTTTTTCTGAACAAAATTTAGGAGGCAGGGAAGTCAGAACCCTGCCGTCATCAAAAGACAAGAAGAAACCCACGGGCCAGGGGGCAAGACCCTCTCTGCAGATGTTGTGACATTCCCCTCAGTACTCTTCATCGGGGTTTAGTTTGTACAGTGTCATCCATAAGACCTGGGACAATTTGAATGGGCCAGGTGAATTTTCCATGGGACTGTCCTGCTAACATTTTGAACTTTTCTTGGGCCCAAAAACAGTGCATTTTCACTGTTTTCGGATATAATGAGAGTCCAAAATGTTTGGAGGATGGTTCCCAGCATAGAAAATACGCCGTGTGGACTGGGGCTAACCGTCAAACATAGTCATTTTCCGCACCATGTACAAAAGATTTCCCTGTTCCTTGTCTTTCTCCTGTTCATCAATGCGTGATTTTCCTTATACCATTTCATGAATGTCACGGAATGGCATGATCAGGATGAAAGGATCAGGGTTCAGGAAGGATCAGGCAACGGAAGGATCAAGGCTGAAATTGTGGAAGCTCCTCTGGCTCTCGGAGCTGGCTCAGCCTGGACGTGCCAGCTGCCCTTTTTCGCCGGAGGTGAAAGGCCCTTGCAACTGAGACCTGTGCACGAAAATTTTTATCTTTTCTCCGACAAAGTGGCTGGCTTGATGCATCATCTGTGTCTTATTCTGGGATCCTTGTCATGTTCTTGTCCTTTCGAAAACTGAACGGACCCTAGCACCCTTTACAAAACTTTTCTGGCCTTTTCCAACACTTTGGGAGCTGACCGATATCTTTCTACAAGGGCGACCATATTCATACAATTCATGTCATGGATTTTCTCAAAAATTGCAGCTAAATTTTTTGATGTCGTTTTGACCAAAAATTCCAATCCGGCAAATTTCATGATTTTCTTCCATAGAATGACCGATGCTATGTACACCGCTTTCTTTTTGTTTCGGTGCAATTTTGAACCTTCGATCAGTTTTTCTCACGCAAGTTTCAAAGGTTGAGAGGTCTAATTTGGTACATTGAACAGCAAAAAATGTCAAGTCACAGCAACAAACTTCACCATATCTGTGCGATACATACCAACAGCCACGTTCATAATACACTTGCGCACGGCACCACAGAACAAAGGAATTTCCCATCCCATCTCAGCAGCAGCTTCTAGTCAGAACGCATCTCTAGTTCTTGTTCAGTCGTTCGTCAACGAGGGTGCGATATCTTCGAAACGTCACGCCTCAACAATTGAAAAACGGAGATCGAAATAGCATCAAGTTAGTGATTTATCCATTCTGTCAAGTCACAGAGTTGGAATTTCAGATTTTTCATTCAGAGTGCCAGTGGCTATATTTCCAAAATATCCTGGTGCTTTGCCATCGCGAGTGCAAACAAACTGCCAATAATACACAAAGAGTAAAAACATCAAAATTCTGGCTCTGTCACTTTTGCATGCTCATACTTTTAAAAATACCCGCTACTTTTGCAGGGCACCAATGGAAAGTTCCTGTTGGATATTTTTAAAACAAATGACTGCCAAACCTTAACCAGGTGAGCTAGGAGACTGAAATTTTGTATGAACACTTCTGTGATGCTACCAAACATGCTCACCAAAAATGAACTTAATCGGATGAAAACACAGAATTTGAATTTTATATGTCCTCCGCACGGGTGAGGATGGGCTGTTGCACAAAAATGGATAAATGGAGATGACGTGAAATTTACGAAATCTGTAAAATGTATCTGTAAATCTGTAAAATGTAACGCACACTGAAAACAGTGACAAGGAATTGGCACCGCAAAAAAGTGAAATCAGCAAATTTCATCCTTCGTTTGAAGTTTCTTTACCATTTCCGTCAATTGAAAGGCAACTCCAGCGATTCTGAACGCGCGATCTTCCACAAACTATGAAAACTGCCACAACATCCACTCTTATCCACGAAATAGGCCTACCTCACTTTTGTCTCGCGATTACATGCAAAAAAGCTCCACTTTTCCTGTTTTTTTTTAAGTGGCAGCGCAGTTCGCACACTGTGTTCACATCACTTTTCAGATGGATTTAAAAATCCCATTATGAAAAAATGAAAAAGCATTTTTGACAGGTTCAGGAACGATTTTTTTTTTTTTTTTTTTTTTTTTTGAATTTTGAGCAAATCTTTCTAAAGTGTCATCATTTCCAGGGTACCCTCAAACATTTTGGCCACGAAGAATCAATCATTCTAAAACTCAAAAATGTTTATTTCAATATTCAAACATTAAGAAAGTACAAAACGCTAGAAGAACTCTGACTGGAGAAGTGTCAGTAACCATCGCTATCTTTTTTTCGTCCACTGGAAATGCCGACACCGAGCTAATCTAACCACCGGGTCTTCGCTCTCAATCTTTGAACAAGACCAAAACGTCCTGTTCAGATTTGGGCCCTTCTTTTTCACACGTCGCAAAACACACGGCTGTGAATGGCCTGAGCATAGCGGTGCAGCCTCAGGCCCTTTTAGAAGTGACTTCCAGGCAGTTCGGGAATTTTCGTTACCCGATACAATCTCATCTCCAAGCGGAAGCGATGAAAGGCCATGTCGGTCTTCTCTTGCGAAAGTACCCAATCCCCGAATCCTGTGATAACACCACACCACGGGGATTCCATCAATGACGGGAAATGTAAATCACTAGATAAGCTATCACAGATGGAAATGGAAGAGGTTTTTTCAGGTACTTTTCACAAAAAAAGCCGTCAAAATCTTCTGCTTCTTGGGAACTTTCCCGGCACCTTCCCGACCCAGCACTTGCCGCTTTCTCCTCTGATCTGCTTCGGCATATTTTGGCAGGATGCCACCGTGAATGTTGCCATCGGATGTCGGCACTGCTGTGTCTCGTACTGGCTTCTCCATAACTCTGACAAAGGCACTTAGCTTCTGCTGCCTTCCCGTAAATTCCGGGAAATTATAAGTGCACAATGCGGGAGACTTGTCTGCTTTCTGGATCGTGAGGTTGAATGTTGCTTGAAAACA
>JASGXE010013871.1:0-12116 GCA_030068105.1 Sinentomon sp. SZTP_YWyxl
GGGAAGTGGGACCGCGGGAAGCGGGGGCGGGATGTAACGCGAGGGAAGGTCAAAGCGGGCAATCCCACCCCGTCCCCCCTCCCCCATAAGGGAGCCGAGTGCCCTTTTTAGGTACAACATTTTATCCTTGCCCCCTGAGGGACCATGTTGTCTCTTTTCGACAAAAAAAATTAAAATTTTACAGGAGATACACGTAAATCGGTAAATACCAATTCCCCTGTCAATCTATTCCAAGTGTCAGACAACTCTGACAGTGTTGAGAAAATTTCTGGTTTGGTCGAAAGGGGGGACGAATTGCACGATTGCAGTAAAACATTTTCAGAAAATAGTCGTAGGTACTCTGAGCCGTGCAATTGTGTCCCCCTTTGGCGCCAGCAGGCGGCACAGGGTGTGTCTTTTCTCTATAGGTACGTCGTGCGGTGTAGGTAAGTACCGCTCTGAGATCGTCAAACGGTCATGTTTTTGCATTTTCATTGTTTTAGATTTCCTGTTTTTTTTTTTCATTCCTTTTCATTGCGGGCTGAGCAAAAATCTGTTGCTGTGGCTGTGGCTGTGGCAAAATCTGTGGCTGAGCAAAAAACAGGCTGAGCAAAAACCTGTTTTTCGTCAGGTTGGTCAAGTCAGGTAAGGTGAGGTAAGGTTAGATTGGCCAGGTCTGGGTTGTTCTTTTGGTTGAGTTTCAGTTGTGCAACACAGAGAACCTCAATGCACACAAACATAACATAACCTAACCAAACCAACTACCCGACAAAAAAGGCACACCCTGTGCTGAATTATATCGCCAAAGGGGGACACGATTGCACTGCTGAGAGTAGGCTATATTTTCTGAAAATGTCTTCCAGCGATCGTGCAATTGTGTCTACCCGAACTATTTTTACATATAATTTCCTCTCTTTGCACCAAAGAGAGGAAAGCGGCCCATTATTACTCGTTGATGAGCACATTGCTTATTCCCTTTCCATTGTTGCATAGAAATATGCATCCGTCTGTTGAACTGGCACTGGTTTGGGTCAAAGCTATGTATTAGATAATACACAGCTTTGGTTTGGGTTAAACCTGAGGGTGAGTAGCAATGATGAAGATAAGGCGCTTATCTTTAGGACGTTCATTTGACGTGAGACAGGGTAGGGTGGTGTTCGCGATAAGCTTGCAGAAATTCGTGTTTTCAGATAGATAACGCAAACGCACAAACATAATATGACGCATCGAAGCAAACGAAATGTCCGAAATCAACCCAACGAGTACCGCAGTATACAGGGTTGCCCAAAAGTCCCTGGCCATAGGAAAAATGGAAATTTGGAGTTTTTATCGTATTTTGTGATCAAATCTATCTCCTACACCAACCACGGATGTGAAGACTTTAATCTGAAATTTTCGTCCCGAAAAGAGTGGCAACCACCGTTGTTGGAGCTTGGAAAAGCTCCAAACAACAAAATACGCTAAAAACAGCAAATTTGAATTTTGATGTAGCCAAAGACATTTAGTCTATCCTGCGTATGCACATGTAGTTCCGACAGAGTGGTTACAATCATGGATGGAGCTACAAAAAAAGTTTCAGAACGCAAACTACGATAAAAACAACAAATTTTCTTTTTTCCTATGGTCAGGGACTTTTGGGCTACCCTGTATATTTAGCGCCGTTGCATGAGATTTCACTCCGTTAAGCTCTGCAATAATTGCAATTCGGGGAAAGACATCACCGAGCGGACGAGAGGAGTGCTTTCTCAGTGATAATGGCGGTAGGTATAGCGGCGGCGCAATTAATGTGCCCATACATGTCAGTTCAAATTTTGGCAAAAATTCTATGCTGCAGAAATTAAATATCCTCTTTCATAACCGAGGTCAAAATCTGACACCTCTTGAACGCTTTGTTGAAATCTGGCGCTTTAATTTCTACCGCCTGCATAAGAATAAAAAGAAAGAAAAAAAAAGTTTCTGAGGCAACAGTTAAATGGGAAAAACATGTGTGTGGGAACATTAATTCCGCCGCACAAAACATTTAGTCTAAAAACACACTCCGAGAATTCTCTTCGATGAGTTCAGAAAACAACTCTCTCACGTGATGCCATCTACAGAATAGAAAATCTACAGAATGTATAGAATCACAATTGCAACTTTGAGTCGTCAAACATCATGACCTCCGTGTAACGCGTGAAACCACGTCGGGCCCTGAAATGGGATTGCCGGCCCTGCATGTTTTACTCTGACGTTTGGAATTTCCCCCATGTTCGTTGGTTTTTGGCGGTCGAAACCCATATCCTATTGTGAAGAACGCGAGAAAGTACCTATAGGTGGTCTCTTAAGGAAGAGTGGGACCATACAGATCCCATATCAGAAGTTGGGTCAGATAACGTTTCGTTTTGTCATACCCTTTTGTCATTGAAATCCCCTCAAATACAGTCAATTATTATTGTTATTTATTATTATTATTCACACAAACACTGCCACAAAGAATTTGGTGGCAGTGACGAGCACCGCCCGAAGTCAAAGAGTAAAAAAAAAGTCAATGAGTTAAAACAAACAATTACAACAACTAAAACACAGACGATCGGACAAGAAGCATAAGATTGAAAGCTCCTGGTGCGTGAGGTGAAATCTAGCGCGCCACGTATCGCATTTGAATTTATTTATTTATTTTATTTATTTATTCATTAAATACTGCCTCAAATGAAATGGAGGCAGGACAACAGTCAACATTAAAATGGTCAATATGGTTAGGACAAGGCAATGTGTATCAAGTGAGGAAGGAAAAAAAACATCTACGGATTGTTTTGTGGTGTGACTGCCTGTGAAGCTAGGGCACGGGAAATAAGCGGTGATGCTGCTGGCAAGGAGTTCCAATCTCCAATTGTTCTCGGGAAAAAAGAATGAAGGTACCGGTTTGTTTTGCAAAAAGGAACATTGAAGGCCAGACCATTGTCAGTTCGGCGTTGGATTGGCTTAACAACGTACTTTGCTGGCATGGAAAAATTTAAGGAGCGGGTGAATATATCGCTAAACAGCTTGAGTCTGTGGTCACGTCGTCTGCTTGCAAGAGTTGGGAGGCCAAGGTCCTTTAGGAGTTTTGAGACGCTAATATGCCGGCCAAAAGAACCAGTAATTATTCTTGCAGCCCTTCTCTGCACCATTTCCAACTTTGAAATGCTTTCTTGAGATGTAGGGTCCCAGACCGCGCTAGCATACTCCAATAATGGCACTACAGTGGACGAATAAATTCTTAACTTCGCTTCCTTGGAGGAATAGTGCACGTTTCTCAGGACAAATCGGAGGGTTTTTAAAGCCTTATTGCAGGTGAAATTGATGTGCTCGTTCCAGGTAAGATCGTGGGAGATTAGAACGCCTAAATATTTGAATAACTTAACGTTTTCAATCTCTTCTCCATTTATCTCGTAAATGACATTTCCGGCTGGCTTAATGAGGCGTTTTGTGAATGATATGGCCTTAGTTTTTGCCGCATTAATTTGCATTCCCCAGGCTTCGCACCACAAAAAGACACGGTTGAGGTCCGACTGCAAAAGGGCAACATCTCCAGGGGTTGCAATATTTCTATACAGGACAATATCGTCGGCGAATAAACGAATTTGGGAACTGAGGAGGCCACGTATCGCATTAGAATTCGAAGGCAGCGCATTCCAGTCATGAATTGATCTTGGAAAAAAGGAATTCGAATAAACATTCCTGCGGCACAATGGAATTGTGAAACTTAGGCCATTATCCGTGCGCCTTCGGCAAGGTTTAAGTTTTATAAGGTTTGGCAAGGTTTAGGTTTAATTCATTCATTCAAGTCGCGGCGGGATTAATGCAGGAGTCATACATGTGTTTTTCCCATTTGATTGTTTCCTCCGAAACTTTTTTTCTTTCTTTTTACTCTATGCATTTGGTAGAAATTAAAGCGCCAGATTTCAACAGAGCTTTAGCTGCGAGATTTTGACCTCGGTTATGAAAAAGGATCTTTAATTTTCTGCAGCATGGATTATTTGCCAAAATTTGAACAGTAGTAATTTTTCGCATTTATGAGTAGGTACATTAATTCCGCCGCCAGTATACAAAGTAGAAACGTGAAGCTTTTATCATTAATAGTGCCCATTATGGTCTGACGTGTGTGACGTTGATCTGTGGACGACTTTGGCCTGAGTTGGCGAAATCACTGTGAGGCAAACTCCCCATCTTCCAGTGCGAAGATTGACTTACCAACTGACAACTTGTGCCACTTCGCTTTCGGTCAATTAATGTTGCTTTTGTTTTCTTCATTCGTGTATCACGAAAACAAAATGGACACTTGTTTGAAAGGCACTTTTGAGAGTGGCGCTTTCAATGCCGCAACCAGTGAGAAGCGGATATTTGCAACATGGAGAAGAATCTAAGGGCGAACGATTGGACACAAAACAGTTCCCAAAAATGCACAAATTTTGGAAGTGTGTGCTGCGTTCAAATGGCTTTTCTTTCATTGAGGAACACCATCATTTTCCAAGTTCCTTTTTGGCCAGGAAAATATCGGCCAGGAAAATATTTATATTGGCCAGGAAAATATCGGCCAATTCCGATTTGTTTTCAAAATATCGGCCAATTCCGATTTGTTTTCAAAATATCGGCCAATTCCGATTTGTTTTCAAAATATCGGCCAATTCCGATTTGTTTTTAAAATATCGGCCAATTCCGATTTGTCTTCAAAATTTCATCGGTTCATGGCCCAGCGGCGCTGTGCTATGGTCAAAAACATATTTCGGTACTTTTTTATTCAACGGATTAAAAACCGATGTCAGGAGTTGAGAAAGACGCTGTTGGACACTGTGGGAAGAAATTTTTCTCAGGAAATATCACGCATCTGCGAAAAATAGCGATTTCCATCTTATTCGAGAAATTGGAACGGAAGCTGGTACAGGCCTACATCATTATTATTATTATTATTATTATTATTAATACAAAAAACTGTCACAAACAATTTGGTGACAGTGACGGGCACAGCCCCTAGTCAAGCAAGGTTAAAACAAAACAAAACACACATTTCAATTCAACTAAATAAAAGCAGCCAGGAAACGGAAACTGATTATGCAACTAAGAATTCAGATGGAATGCTGACCGGTGCGAGAGAAGAATGCAATGGTAGTGCTAATAAGATCGGAGCTAGGAGGAAGCGCATTCCATTCGTTTATAGTGCGTGGAAAAAACGACGTGGCAAGAATATTAGTGCGGCAGAGTGGAATAGCGAAACTCATGCCATTATCTGTGCGTCGCTGGTTGGTTTTGAGAGAATAGCTTGTTGGAATATGGGCAGATATCTTGTTGGTCAAGAGATCAAAGAACATGTTGAGCCGCCTTTGTCTTCGCCTACTCTCAAGAGTTGGGAGGTTTAGTTCGTTTAACATGGCAGTGACGCTGGCGGTTCTGTCATATCGACCTGTTATAACCCGCGCTGCTCTCCGCTGAACGCTTTCCAGCAACTGTGAGTCTTTTTTATTTGCCGGACCCCATACAGCGCAGGCGTATTCCAAAATTGGCCTCACAAGCGTGGAATAAGTGAGATTTTTTTGTGCGGGTGGAGCAGTTCGCAAGTTGCGAGTGATAAAACCTAGAGTGGAACTGGCCTTCTTTGACACAAGATTTATGTGCATGCTCCAACTTAAGTTGCTGGTGAAGGTTACTCCTAAGTATTTGTGACTGTTAACAACTTCAAGGGGTACAGAACCTATCGAATATGAGCAGTTAGTGTGAATTTGTCGCACTCGGTTAGAAAAACACATCACTTTAGTTTTGTCCGAATTGATACGCATGCCCCATCTCTCGCACCAGTCATACACAGAAGACAGATCCGCTGCTAGAGTGGTGCAGTCATTGGATGTATGAATGGGGCGGTAAATTACGATATCGTCAGCGAAAAGGCGAACACTGGAATTAACTTTCTCAGCGATATCGTTGATATATATTAAGAATAAAAGGGGTCCAAGAACGGTACCCTGCGGAACACCTGATGTGACCGGTGCGGCGACAGACACGGAACCCTCAACAGAAACTCGTTGCCATCTGTTTGCAAGAAAAGAATCAATTACCGCAACCATTTTGGAGGGAAATTTCAAGCCTAAGAGCTTCTGCTTTAAATAATGATGCGGAACAAGGTCAAATGCCTTGGTAAGGTCAAGGAAAATAGCATGTACTGGCACATGGGAATCAATAGACCTGGCGATGTCGTCAGAAAACAATAACAGTTGGGCCTCACAGGACAGACTACTGCGAAAGCCAAATTGGTGAGGATGGAAGAAATTTTGCTTTTCTAGATGAAATCGGATGTGAGAGCACAGAATCTTTTCGAATATTTTTGAGCAGATACAAGTTAACGAAATTGGCCGATATCCTTCTGGCGAATTTGGATTGTTGCCTTTTTTGGGGATAGGCTTGACAATGGCCTGCTTCCAATCGCAGGGGATCGCGCCTTGATCGTAAATTGATTGGAAGTGAGCTGCAAACGTAACAGACAAAGATGGAGCAAGGTTTTTTATGAGAACACCCGGCAATCCATCAGGACCGGCTGGCTTCTTCGCTTTAATGCGCGACAAAAGTTCAAACACACCGCGGGCACCAACAATAATGTCCGGCATTAAACAATTTTCAGATGGACGGGATGAGACTGCAGAACTACCAACAGCGGATGAAGAAACAGCAACTACAAAATTAACATTGGATGGCTGAGGCTGAAAAACCTCTGCAAAATACTTATTTAAAACTTTGGCCTTTTCGGCAGGCGTTACGCAAATTTCTCCAGAAGGGCATTTGATTGGGGGGATACTGTCAGTCTTCTTGAGAGAGCTCAAATATTTCCAAAATGCTCTAGAATTGTCACTAGAAACAGCACGTGCAATATATTGATTAAAAAGTTCATTGTTTAGATTGACACATTCTTGACAAATTTTTTCGTAAGAATTTCGATGAAAGGGGAGCTTGGTTCGTTTCATTTTTGCGTGAATTTTCCGTTTCTTTATAAAAAGGCGCCTTAACTTGTCGTTAACCCACGGAAATTTAGTAGAAAACTTCCTTGAGGATGTTGGCAACATCCCGAGGATAGCAAGTAGAGTGTCTTTAATGGTTGTCCAGACCTCATCAACCGATCGTCCACGCATGCCTTGGAATGAGAAAAGTGGGTTACCACCGAGAAAAGCATTTAATTGGGCCCAATGAACTTTTGAGAAATTTGTAAAACAAGTGACCCTGTATTTAGGTTGACACATGCGGGAATTCTGATTGCCAGGGCAGAACAAAAAGGTAACAGCTTCGTGGTCAGATATACCATGCACAACCGATACTTTTGGCATCGGGTTATCAAAGTTGGTGAGCACAATGTCCAGAATATTAGCCGTATCACAGGTTAGACGTGTGGGTTCCTTAACGTGTTGTTTGAGGGAGAAGGTAGCCATTATATCCTGAACAAGCCGGTCATTCGGATTTGTAACAAACGGAAAACTTTTAGAACAGAAAAGCGAGGGACAATTAAAATCTCCAGCAATTATTACTTTTTTGTTACGTTCAGTATGTACGGCAATGGAATCATACAGAATTTCATGAACGCTATTGAAATCCGAAACGTTTGGGGGTATATATACACATGCCAAGTTTACCGAACCTATTTCGGGAATTTCAACAGAACACCAGATGACTTCCAGACTACTTTGAACAGAACTGTCCCATTGGGATTTTGAGCAGCACAATCTTTCTTTCGCCGCAATCAGTACCCCACCTCCTTTTCTATTCACCCTGTCTCTGCGAAGTATTGTGAAGCCAGAAAGGCCCAACTCACTGTCCAGGATGTTTTCCACCAGCCAGGTTTCAGTCAGCAAGAGGATAGAGATTTTGTGAAGATCAACGAAGTGGGAAAGCTCAATCCTTTTAGCCAAGGATACGATAGAACGACAGTTTAGGGTGGCCATTGCTGTACCTGAATGTCCACTCATGACAAAAGATGTCACCTGTGTTTTGTTTGTGAGATCCCTCATTTGGCGGCAAGCATGGGAGGTTGGAATGACATCTGAGATTGGCCGCGAATAGTCCGGAGGAATACTCTCCACCTCCTCCACCACCACACTGGGAGTCGCGCATGCAGGTTCGGAGCCACGGCCGACAACTGTCGGCAGGTAATTGCAAGCGAGGCTCGCAGTGCGGGTGGGTGAGGAAGAGAGCTCCAGCGGCTTCAAGTCGGTTGAAAGCTCTCGCGAATGTCGTTGCAGTCTCGACCACGCATGCAAAAAAGCGAAATTAAATGTTTGGCTGATTGAGCGAGCGACAAAAATCGTAAACGCAAAGCAGATCAGGCAAATCAAAAAACGTATCAAATACGAAATTCCGAGAGCATATTTTCCAACATAAAGCTGACCGTGGACTGATGACACCAGTGAAGTCCTTGATAAAACGCCAACCGGTCGCATCCATCGTACCCGTCACATCATGGTGTCTGTGAGACGTGGTCTGAAAAGTGAGTTCCTGCCACCGACAGTGTTGGGATGATGTTCCAAGGACAGGTTGACATCCCCATCCAGAAGACAGAGCAGCAGACGGTCAAGGTTTTCCATTCCAACTTTGGAAAGATGAATGCCGTCTCGTGACCACCAGTTGCGTTGCATCGCGAAGTTTACGTCGCCGAAGAAGAAGTTTTTGTGAAGACAGAGTTCATAAAGCAGCGAGTTCGTTTTGAAAATTAAATCGAGAGGCAAATCCTGCCTGTCCACGATGGCAGAGAGAGAAATTTTTGCGAACGGGGCCAACGACTGGGCCATAGAAAGAAGTTCATTAATTTCGTTTGCGGTAGTTGATGCACTGCGATTAGAAGCGAGCGTATTAGTGCCAATGTGCAGCACCACGTGGGTAATTCTCGTGTGTAGAAGGCCCATGGAAGAAATTAATTGCATGGCACTGTTCACTGTCGCACCGGGAGCACTGCACACGACATACCCATCCAGATTGGCGATCGAAGAAAACTTCACCATTGAGTCGCCAATTACAACTTTAGTTGATCGAGGGTCGCCTCTTATTTGCACGTTTGGGACACGACCTTGATGACCGTAAGAGCTATGGGAAACAGGGAATGGGGTGCTATTGCCCGGTCGAAATATGAATGGCTGTGGACGATTCATAAACCCTGGAAAGGGGTTATGACGACGCAAACCAACACTCGGCGATGTGGCATGGAGACGCTTTGATGGTGACGAAAAGGTGTTCCTGGTAGGCCGAGGGGACGACCTTGGCCTTGGAGGCGGCGGTTTTGAAGATACTGCTGCGGTATGCGCAGCAGTATCTTCAAATTATCCCTGGTTCCACTTTACATGGTATTTTTCATTCATACTGTTGGCTCCGAAACTATTTTTTTTCTTTTTTTTATGCCATTGCAGGCGGTAGAAATTAAAGCGCCAGATTACGACAAGTGGGTATACTGGAGGAGTCACATCTTTAATTCGTTTGAAAAAGAGGATGTTTAGCTTCTGCAACATGGATTTTTGCTAAATTCTCACCAATCGCAATTTTAACGAATCTCCCAAATCAATCCCCACAATGAATCCCCTTAACGAATCTCCACCGTGAATCTCCGAAATGAATCTCCACAATGAATTTCCGAAATAAATCTCCACAATGAATCTACACGATGAATCTCCGTAACGAATCTCGAATATAACGAATCGCCAGATAACGAATCTCCATTGGAGATTCATCATATGCAGATGAATGGTGGAGAAATGAATCTCCATAACGCATGTCATTAATGAATCTCCACGATGGATCTAGATAATGAATCTCTGTTATAAATTTCCATAATAAATCTCAATAATGAATCTCTATAGCGAATCTCTATAGCGAATCTCCAAATGAATCTCCGAAGTGAACTTCCATGATGAATTTCGAAAATGAATCTCCATAATGGGACTCTATGGATCACCACAATGATTCTACGAAACGAATGTCTACAATAATTCGCCAAAATAAATCTCAACAATGAATTGCCGTTTTGAACGTCCATATAAATCTCCATGGTGAATCTCCAAAACGAATCTTCATTATGAATCTCGATAATTGGTATCTTTCATGATCTTCATAATCAATGATTTGAATCGAAATCATGCGGAATATCGGAAGTGACGTTTTTGTCCTTTGTTCCAGAAATGAATCGCACAGCAACTGTCTCATGATTAATTAAAGCCTGTTTTAAGTCGAATTAGGGAACGGACTGTAGCGAAGGGACTCTCGTATTTTTGACAGGCTGATGTTCTATTTTGACTCTAGCAGCTGCGTCTGATTGCATCAATCGAATTCTCGTATTTGGGATCATATTCCTGAATCCGGATGGCCGGAGTTCGATTTCATCGTCAGCCATTTTTTTGTTTTTTTTTCTCCTGACAGAGTTAGTTCAGATGACCAGTTGAATGGATGAATGAAAGAAAGTTTGGACAATGCCCAAGAAAAGGGCAAACCTTTGAGAAACAAAGACTTTTATAGTGCTTATCTACGCAGAGCATCATCTCATTTTGCTGGCCGTCAATTTCTGTCAAACTTAGATTCGGGGAAGTTCGTATAAACTGGGCACTGATATAGACGTGTGCTGTGTGGATTTTGAACGCAGCTAGAAAAGAAACCGGCTATGCAGTTTTCGGAGGACGTGGACCTTCACCGCCAGTGGCAACGGGAGCAGAATTTCGCAGTCATTCCCGACTCAAACGACTACTTTTATTTGTCAGGAGAAACGATTCAAACTGAAACGAGCACCGTTTCAACAGACGAAGATGGAGAAACCTGGCGCCAAGCAGATCCTGCCAGCGAGAGCCAGGCGTCCGACGCACCGAACAACACCGGCACGCGGGTCATCACGCCCCCAGACTTTCCCTGGCACCAGACGACGCATCCCCCGTGGAGCACACCGCAGGGCTCTCCCGAGGTTTCCCTGGGGACGGACTCAGGAGAGCCCCGTCCAGTTCCAGTTGACAACCTGTTCCCAGGTTATCCTCCAGCCCTGCTGGACTTCGCAGCAGTCTGTTGTGTTCTGTTCATGATAGTTGGTGTTCCTGGCAATTTCATCACAATTATGGCCCTGGTCAAATGCAAGCGGGTTAGTGAATTCACTTTCATCATTCATTTCACTTCATGCAGATTTATTGTTCAGCGAATGTATTCTGATGAGCACATTCTATAATGTCGTGCCATTTTTGAAAAATAACACGACAGAAAATGACGCATGCTATCCTATAAGGTATTCAAGATCTATTCAAGATGCTATAAGGTATTCAAGATGCTATAAGGTATTCAAGATGCTATAAGGTATTCAAGATGCTATAAGGTATTCAAGATGCTATAAGGTATTCAAGATGCTATAAGGTATTCAAGATGCTATAAGGTATTCAAGATCTATTCAAGATGCTACAAGGTATTCAAGATGCTATAAGGTATTCAAGATCTATTCAATTTTAAATCAAGCAGCTAACATTCAGGAACACTGAGAATAAAGAGGTGTAGTTCTGCACATTTTTGTTTTCCCAGTTGCTACTTTTGGGGTGTAAACGATGTTTACAAGCCAGGGGATGGGCTAGGAGGACGGAGGTGAGTGGAGTTGCACCTTTTTATTTTATTTTTATTTTCAGTATTTGAAATCACTTTGAAAATGAAGGAAAAAGTTTGCTGGTTGACGTCCAATACCGTTTGTTTGCCTCGCTGAGCCAGTTTTATGTTTTATGTTTGACTTGATTTTCGATAAAAATTGACGAAAGCCTTGTGCCCGATTTCTTTTATTCGTAATATGCAATTGTTTGTTGCTATGCTGCCATTTTGCAGTAGAATGTATTAAATAAAAAATAAAATAAATAAATATTCAAGATGCTATAAAGTATTCAAGATGCTATAAGGTATTCAAGATCTCATGCTGACCACAGTGGGACCCCCACAAAACGTATGGAGCGTCTCATGATACTATGATTTAAATCGATACTTCTGCGTGTTTTCGGTGCTGTGCCATCGAAATCGGAAACGCCACACCGCCCCCCCCCGACTTTTTCAGGGAACAACAGCCTGTGACTCGTGTCGATGAGGAAATGGACGAAATAAATGAAAAGACGTTGACCGTTGCTGGCATCAAACTCAAGGAAAATCAAATT
>JASGXE010013872.1:0-12506 GCA_030068105.1 Sinentomon sp. SZTP_YWyxl
AAATAAAAAAATGGATACATGCTCCGGGATGACCCAAAAGTAGAAATTCGGTATTTGGTCTACCTTGCTGTTTAATGAATAATGAATCCACTGACCATTTGCCACTTTTTGGCTTATGGCAACGGGCGCCTTGTTTGCAAGGCAATACAAACGCCGAATTACTTTTTACAAAACCATTTCTTTAACAACTGGCGAAAGACCTCGCAAACCTATTGTTTGCGTGCGGAAAGCATATAAATTCAAACTTCAAATAGCAGAAAGTTTTTTTCTCTTTGAAAACACTTCTTGACGGTATTTGGCTCGGATGTTTAGGGATGAGGAGAAGGGAGAGTGGAGGTAGATTACGCTGCATGGGACGGGGATTAATTCAACGAGGGAGTTGCCGGTCAGTGTTAAACGAGGCAGAAAGCAGAGGGCAACTCACAGGCGAGGTGAGGTGTGGCCGATTGGTGACTGCCTCAATGCGGGGAATGGAGTTAATAGCCGAAGGAGGGGAAGTTATTTCGACGCTATTTTAAGGAAAATGAAATTGCCAGTGACTTGAGATCACTGCCCCATGAGAGGCATGAGAGAGTGAGAGAGGGTGAGAGAGTGAGAGAGAGAGAGAGAGAGAGAGAGAGAGAGAGAAGAGAGAGAGAGAGGGGAGAGAGGGAGAGAGAGGGAGGAGAGAGTCAGAGAGAAGATAAGCTGAAAAGCTATAATCATCATCGTGGCCAAACTTCGTGAAAGCCAAGGAACAATAATCAGTGGAGCAGTCAATAATTTATTCCTGTCCTTATTTTCAAGCTGCACTGCGACTGCGGGTTGAGGTTTTGTCGAATTGAAAGAGACGCTACTACGTATACAACTAATTGACGGCTTGTGTGGCCGAGAGTGAATATAGTTTCGCAGTGAAAAGAAAAAACAACATGGCAGGTCTTTTATTTGGAAGCACGAAAACAATGTTACTTATCAACAGTTCGGAATTTATCGGTTTGGAAGAAACTTGGTTGAAACGCTGCCAATTTTTTACCCTTTAGCCTACATATCACTCGAAGAGTGCCGAAAACATGTCTTTGTAATTTTCATTCGAATCGATTTTCAGCCGATCGAAATGAAAATATTTATCAATCCAGAAAGATAAACACCTAAATATATAAATTAAGAAACTTTGGTCAGAGTCTAACCACAATAAAATAAGAGCACGCATCAGGGGCTGAGCAAATTTGCCTTTGGAACAGCATCCAATTACATTTCGCAGTGTTAATTACCAAACCCCAGGTATTTGCCCCACAAAAGTGCACTTCAATTGTGGGTTGGACGTGTGTTGGTCATGGTCAAGTGGGTTGGACAGGGACAACCGTGCATCAAGGTTGGACTGCAACATGGAAATCTGCAGAGGACCGTAAATGACCAAATAATCAGCAAAGAGCCTTGATTTGCAATTCAACACCATGTGCAGATCGTTTATGTGCGCAACGAATAAAAGTGGACCCAATACACTTCCTAGTGGGACTCCACAGTCCTAACTTGTCGTCCGGCTGGAAACTGACCCTCCACAGAAACTTGGAAGAAACCCTAAATAAAAAAACACAAAACCAACACGATCAATGGAGCAGGGAACTTTATGAGAGCATGTGCAACAGCAAGTTGTGGGAAATTCAGTCGAAGTCAACACCCAAACTCAAGCATTTTCGACTTCCGTCTGGTCTTGAATCTGTTTCCACTCTTTGGAGGGGTGATGGAGCAGTCACATGATACTAGATTTGGGACACCCTGCTGCACCAACTTATTTTTGCTGGTTTAAATTAAGAGAAATGATTTTTTGGGTTTTATTTCCAACAGGCGTTATTTCACGCTTTTCCAGCTGGAATCAAAATTAAGCTGTTAGTGGTGCAAAACATATCCTACAGGGCAACGAACATAACGAACTTGTATTTTTGCCTGTAACTTAAATTCAGGTGTGTTTTGCACACCTCACATCGAACCAAGATTTTGAACGCAATCAAAGCACAGGATGTACCTAATGCATCTACCAGCGGGCAACACTGATTTTGCGACCAACAAAACTGGAGTAATGAATTATAAACCGCGAACAACCTGCAGATGTTACAATTCGGAATACCTGCACCACCACCTCCGCCGCACACGCCGCCTCCGCCGCCTCATAATTTAGGCCCGCCGCCTCGGTTCATTTTCCCGCCGCCTCCTAAACATGAATAAATGAGGCGGCGGAGGCGGCGGAGATGCGGAGGCGGCGGAGACGGCGGATGCGGCGGATGCGGCGGAGACGGCGGAGGCGGCGGAGGCGGCGGAGGCGGCGGAGGCGGCGGAGGCGGCGGAGGCGGCGGAGGCGGCGGAGGCGGCGGAGGCGGCGGAGGCGGCGGAGGCGGCGGAGGCGGCGGAGACTGCGGAGACGGCGGCGACGGCGGCGACGGCGGACACGGCAGAGACGGCACTATTAAGAATCGATGGCAAAATGCGCCCAAAAATACCAGAAGTCTGTTCGTTTTCAGAATGGTCCACGCCATTTTTGCAGACAGGGGTGTGCAAATTTGTGCAAAAATCGGCATCCGGAGATTTCGAGCTGGGGGCCGCAATTTTCGAAACTCGGTTTTCGCCTTCCAATCTTTTGATAATTCTACTTTTCTAAGTTTTTTCGATTTTCTGTGACCACGATCTGTCTGGTTTTCTGGTCTGCTCCGCTCCTGCTTTTAATATGTGCACTTCTGGTGCTGCGCTGATCTGAAACTTCGCCGCCCTCCTTTTGCAATTGGCACCTACCTGCAATGGCTTGAGGCCATAATTTGCTGTTGTTGCCAACAACTGGAAAATAGGCACAAGTGTTCATGTCTGCGGAATATTTCAAAATAACGTTTAGGTTGTTTTTTCATCTGTGAAACGTACTTTCGCTGCCAAACGAAAAGTAAAAAAATTTGGCGATGACGACATTCGAACCCACGATCTTGTGATCTCAAGATCTCTACCACTGAGCTAACTAAATCCGCTGGTACCAGCGGATTTACATTTTCTTAAATGTAAATTCTCGAATATTCAAGCAAGGAATGTTCAGCAATTTGGACACCACTGCCGTTCCCCCGCTCCCGCCTTCGTTTTGCTGCGATTTTTGGCGCGGACCATTCTGAAAATGAACGCACTTTTATAGGTACGCAAACATTCTCCCTTTCGCAGGAGTTAACCATGGCCTTTTTTGTGAGCCCATTGTGTTCTGAGCTCCGTATGTGTTGTCCTCTGTGTTGCTGAAAATGCAGCAAAGCCTTTCTGTGAGCTCCACTATGTTGTGAGCTCCACATGTGTTGTCCGCTGTGTTTCTGAAAATGCAGCAAAGCTTTTAAGCTCCACTGTGGTTGTCCTCTATGTTGCTGAAGTTGCCAAGGCCTTTTTGTGAGCTCCATTGCGTTCTGAGCTTCGTATGTGTTGTCCTCTGTGTTGCTGAAAATGCAGCAAAGCCTTTTTGTGAGCTCCACTATGTTGTGAGCTCCACGTGTGTTGTCCTCTGTGTTGCTGAAAATGCAACAAAGCCTTTTAAGCTCCACTGTGGTTGCCCTCTATGTTGCTGAAGATGCCAAGGCCTTTTTGTGAGCTCCATTGCGTTCTGAGCTTCGTATGTGTTGTCCTCTGTGTTGCTGAAAATGCAGCAAAGCCTTTTGTGAGCTCCACTATGTTGTGAGCTCCACGTGTGTTGTCCTCTGTGTTGCTGAAAATGCAACAAAGCCTTTTAAGCTCCACTGTGGTTGTCCTCTATGTTGCTGAAGTTGCCAAGGCCTTTTTGTGAGCTCCATTGCGTTCTGAGCTTCGTATGTGTTGTCCTCTGTGTTGCTGAAAATGATGCAAAGCCTTTTTGTGAGCTCCACTATGTTGTGAGCTCCACGTGTGTTGTCCTCTGTGTTGCTGAAAATGCAACAAAGCCTTTTAAGCTCCACTGTGGTTGCCCTCTATGTTGCTGAAGTTGCCAAGGCCTTTTTGTGAGCTCCATTGTGTTCTGAGCTTCGTATGTGTTGTCCTCTGTGTTGCTGAAAATGCAGCAAAGCCTTTTTGTGAGCTCCACTATGTTGTGAGCTCCACGTGTATTGTCCTCTGTGTTGCTGAAAATGCAACAAAGCCTTTTAATCTCCACTATGGTTGTCCTCTATGTTGCTGAAGTTGCCATGACCTTTTTGTGAGCTCCATTGTGTTCTGAGCTCCGTATGTGTTGTCCTCTGCGTTGCTGAAAATGCAACAAAGCCTTTTTGTGAGCTCTACTGTGTTGTGAGCAGCGCATGTGTTGTCCTCTGTGTTAATGATAATGCAAGAAAGCCTTTTTGTGAGCTCCACTGTGTTTGCTGAAAATGCAACAAAGCCTCTTTATTAATTTTCCGTCCTTCACTGTGATTTTTATCAGAAACAGACGGACTTTGAATGCAAGCGTTTTACCATGTTATGTACCACGGCATGTAACTATTATGTAAGCAACAAACAATTATAATTTGGTTAGGTACCTACGAGCGAATGTGAAGCAAAATTAGGAACTACCTGTCTACGATCAAACAATGTGTGGGAAAATTTCGTTGGACAATGCAATGGCTCAAGCGAAAATCGACACAGGAAACGACAAAAATAGTTTCAGCCTCAAATATTCTGCCAGCGCTTTTCCTGGCAGGTCCTCAATCTGTAATTCCCCCTCTCTCAATGGAATATAAATGGTCCTAATTAGGATAATTTCCCCATAAAAAATAAGTCACACTTAGCATGACCAGCCAAGCACTTAGCGTTAAGCTCTCCTCGAATAACTGTGCGAAGTGCTGCCCATAATAATTCTTTGAATGCAGGACTGCCCTCGCATTCCTTCACGCAGGACAAGTTTCCATCGAATGGCTGCGGGGTTGTTGCATAATGGGCTTTCTTTTGGTCTTTTGTATTGATTTGAGCTGGCTTTGCTTTCGTTGGGCTAATTTCCTAACTAATTATCATCTTAGGCGGCGGAAAGTGGCTGCAGAAAGCGTCAATTTTTTCCTTTCTTTAAATCCCAAGCGTAAGGGCGTTGGCAACCTCGTCCTTTTCATTATACGAAGCGTATAATTCCCCGCCTTCGTTGAACAGAGTATAGGCAGCTCTTTACAAACGATAATGTAAAAGCGTTACCGTGCCAACTGAACCTTAAAATAACACTTTCAGCTTTTAATGAGCTGGATTCAGCGAAAAAGACCTTTTGTATACTTCAATGGGTGGCGCAGGAGAAGAGGCATGAGAGATAGAAGTATCCGATGTTGAAACTCTCATTTCGCAACGTTGTTTTCTCCACACTGAACTGAAATCCGGCACAGCTGATGACCATTTTCTTTCGAGCGGGCAAATTTCTTTCAGATAATTGGGTACCTTCTGTAATTGTGTCCGGCGTTTCTCCGAAAGAGCTGATTGAATGCTCGCATGTGTGGAACTTGACTTGCAGAAGGACTTGGATGGCCATTGGAACAATATTAACGGGAACGTTTTACCTGGGGAGACGTGCTCCGGTAACCAGGTCACGTGAAATGCTCCGGAATTGTGATAATCCGAGTATGCGGGTCTAATTTTCTCCACTTACTGCAATGCTAAAAAATCATATCTGTGACCTCGAATTAACGCCATTTCGGAGCTCTTTCTTCCCGCGGATTTAGTGGTGTTGTAAAAATCGTGACATGTGGCCTTTTTTACCCTCGCATGCGGATAAAATGCAAGATTCGAGGGTGAACCGGCGTGGTCTGCTGATCAGCATTTAACTCGGTGTTTCTTGTCATGCGAGTGAAACAAAACAATGGATACTAATTCTACCGGGGAGATCGGCTTGTTCCGGGATTGTTTTCCGGTATTTTATTCGGTGCATATCGCAACAAAACACCTGGTATTTTTAAATACCAGATGAAAAACAGGTGTACATACACATATCACACCACTCTTGAGGACCTCATCTCTACACCGAAAACTTTGAGAAGCTGGTGGGGTAACGGTCTGAAAGGTTCAAGACCAACACTACGCGTGAACTCTCTTGACCCACGCCGATTAGCAATCCAGTTCAGGTGTTTTGTTCCGGCTGCAGGTGTTCCTGAACCAGCGCAAATGACGATTCCCAATGTCCATCGGGCGAGTTATCTTTCCCTGCTTGCAATTCCGACACATCGAGAAGGTGATTCATGTGTTCTTTGAAGGTCATCTGAACTTGTTGATACCGCTCTGTGTGCATTGCTCGCGGACTCCTGGATAGTCGACATGGTGAACTACTCTATCGAAGAGCGTGAAGAGATGGTTCTCCTGATGGGAGAAAATCATTGGAGTGCAGCCGAAGTAAGCTAGGTGTTTTTTACACACCACACTGACCACCCTCAGCCTGCTGTTTCTACAATTTTGGCACCTTTACGGTTTCAGAGACGGAGTCCAAAATTGAGAACTAGCTCGGCTCTCAACGTCTGCCGCCTTTCAATGCGAGCGGCATAATTCAAAGGTGGTGGTCAAATTTCACGAGAAGGTGATTCAAAGTGAAGGTGAATGCAAAAGTTTCGTGCAACATTCTCTGTTAAAAAAAAAATCTCCGACATGCGAATAGTGCGCCAAATAACAGACTCTTGATTGAATTTCCTCCTCTTTCTTCACTTAAAACATTCCAAAAAGACACAAGATTTCTTGTGTAGAACAGAGCCCTTATAAATAGCGTACGATCTAACTTTCGTCTAAAGGTCACACGTATTCCGTGGAATTTGTCATTTCCACTTCCCAATCAGTGGAAAAGCTGGCAGCGGGCCAGTCAGTGGGGTTCCCGCTTGAACATAAGCTCAACAGGCGTTCTGTATTTTCCTCATAATCCTTATTCGAGGACGGAAACACCACTTTGAAGGTTTTCGACTTTCCCACTTTCCAAGTTTCATCTGGTCCCCACTCTTTTCTCGCTCCGCCGGACGCTTCTTAAAGTTCTTGGTCCGTGAAAGTGGTGCAAAGAAGACAATGAAGTTGTGGAAAGGCGAAAAGTATGGGGCGGGGTGTGGCGGGGCGGGGCGCCTTGGCGGCAATCTTTCATAGAGCGTCTCAGAGGGATTAGAGCGACGTGTTGCGGTTGGAAGTGCGGGATTGGACGCTTTGTCTCTTCACCAAATTACACAGCTCTTCAGCAGGACTGCAATAGCGCGGGTTGTCTATTGGAGGAAAGGGATAATAGCTCGTGGAAATTTAGGTTAGGTGAAGGAGACTTATTTATTTAGCATTAACGTATTTTTGCCGCGGTCCGCCCGGGGCTGATTGGTTTTAATGCCCGGCGGTTAATCAGGAAAAATGCAGCTGTTTGGAGGGTTGGGACTGAGCTAGTTCTGTTTGCCCTGCAACCTTATACAGGCAGGCGGCTCTGCGAAGGCAATTTCTTAATTTGTTTTCGGGCCGGGTTGTTTTTCTGAAAAGGAGACCTGGATAAGTCGAAATGATGGAAGCTCTCTTGCACAGTCGAAATTCCGACGAACGAAAGGCGAACTTAATGGAGCAGAGCGCTTTGTGAGACTGTCTAGAATTCTGGATGGGTTTCGCCAAAACTCTTTGATCATAGGAGAAAGTCCATCGACACAGGATTATTCAGGGGCTATCTTACTTTACCAGGGTTTCATGCAGTTTTACGCGTTCCAGGAATTTCGTGTGCTTTGTGGCGATTGCTGCCTCTGTGATTGTTCATGATGGCGAATGAGTTTAACTCCTTGCCAAAACGAGATCATTACCAACTTAATAAAATTTAGAATCAATGGCAACATACGCCGCGAAACATCATAACTCATCTAAGGCGTGAAATTGCATCAAGCCTGTTGAAATTAGATGGTCCCTGTATCAGCAAGATCTTTAAGTTTATCCTGTATTCAGAGGATACTGAATGTCTTCGCCATTTGATATGAACATGGGCTTGATGCACCTTCACACCTTACACGAATGTCATGAGATTTTGCAGCGAGACTACTGTAAAAATGAAAGCAGCACCTAAATGGTAGCGAGCGTTTGTCAAACCTACTAATTCGACCGTTACTCCTAATTGAACAGAACATCGAACCCATAAATGGCATAAATGGCGTTGCTGCTTTGTTCGCGCAAGGTTGTTTTTATGAAGCTATATTTGAACAACAATAGATATACCCACAAACCAACAATGATGTCTACAATAAATGGCTACATTGTTGTTTCCGTGACTGAACAGATTAGGCTTCGCCGACACATAAATGTCTGCTAAAACCAACTTTCTTCAATTTGTTAATGAGTCTCAGCTGTGGAAATACTGCGTTTCACGAACCAAGTGGAAAATTGGAAAAACTTTTGTTTAAGCGAATTTGGGTGTTTTGCAAACTTTCGTAAATGCAACCCCCTACATAAAAGGCTCGCCAAAATCCATCGAACGTCACTGAACGTATAAGTCTGGGGAGGGCGTAAGAATATAGCAAATACCCAACGCTAAAAACTTCATTTATGACAAAACGTTTCAGCTCACAAGTCTCAACGTCACCACGTCACAGAGTCAAAAACCTATTCATATCTTCAAAACGACACAACGACGAAACGTCAGAACTCTAAACATCACAATGACAAAACTCAAAAAGGCCATGATGTCACAGCGTCAGAAAGTCACATTTTCGGTGAAGAAACCCGGTCGAGATCCAACTGCGAGGTGATCATCCGCGAGGAAAAGGACCCTGGAATCATTCGCATTTGTTGAACAGAGCTTAACACATGTGTGTTTTGGTGCTACATCGATTTGAACGTTCTGGTGACCAGGGGTGAGTGTCTCCAGTCAGTGACGCACGGGGCAAAGCAGCCTTTTCGTGGCACATCTTCAAACGAGCAGCTTCTGCAAACAGATTTTGATCATTCTGGAATTTGGAACATGGCGAAGAGGAAACTGCTGGTCTTCGGTGCCGCAGATGACCACTCAGTGGACATCCATACTGTCCAATTCCTATGCTGTGGCTGTGGTAGTGATTCCAGCATTGCATCAAAATCTTGCCTCTCCTTCACATATTCGTTGAGTCTGCATTTATTTATTTATTTTTGTAAAAGGATATCTGGACACTTGAGTGCTTTATTCGAGTTTGCAATTTTGTCTCTCTCTTCAGCGCAGAAACATCCATAGCACATCCAGAAATTGCAAAACCACTCAAAACCCCATGGAGAGATATTGAATAGGCTTTATACTCGTACATCTCTGGAACCATTTTTATCAGGAATTTTTCCGTTTCCAAAAAATACACACAATTCAATTTCCCATACCATAATATTGCTTTTTTTATTTATGCCCATGTTTATGTTTACAAGCAATTTATTGCCGTTCTTTCTTATCGTAAGATAGTTTCGTTTTTTCTTTCTTTCTTTCTTTCTCAGAGACGCCGGCATGGTGATATGCGAATGCCCTTCTTTCCATGGAAAGGACAGGGAAGACGCCAAAGGAAATGCCCATCTCAAGCAGCTATATGTATACTCGTAGCATCCGAATTGCGGTGTCGGTTTTCGTCCCATTCTCAGTGCCATTTTGTGGTAAAAGCTGCCACGATAAATAAATTGCTGCAAATATATCTCAAAGCCAGAAAAGAATGCGAACTTCCTTGTTTTTTTTTTGTGTGAATCTTATTCACATATTATTTGCGAGGGATCAGCTTAATGCTATTTTTATTGAGCTGTTTTCGAAACCGTCCGATGTTTTTATAAACTGCTGCCAGAATGATTAGAAAGCTTTTGTAAATTTCTGCCTTTTTTCAATAGATATGATCTATATTTTGCTAAGTGATTGTTACATATGACTGTTTCGATAAAGGACAGAAGGTTCTTGATCCTCAATCAACGGCATGGAGCGCATGCGGTATGCAGATGGCGAGGGGTATGCCCGCAGATGGGCTGCATGAGTGTATGTGGAGGGTAGAGAGTGGAAGGGCTCTCCATTTTCCCCCTCCTGATGGAGGGTGAAAATGGAGGGTTACACAGACAGAGGGTTACACAGACAGAGTGTTTTCACTGTAAACTGCCTATTACAAACATGCACCTATACATATCCGATGCCGCGTTGCGTCTCCGCAGTTCCTCACTTTGCTGAAAGCCCAAGCCAGCCTGCCTGATCTGAATCCTGGCAACGCTCTTTTGAAAATATGTCCGCAAAAAGCTTTTTGCAAACGACATTTCGCAATCTTCACACAACAGAGACATGGGAACGTTCTCTTTTATAGTGGTGTGCCTCATAAATATTCGCCAAATTCGAACCAAATTCCGAAAGCGCTTAGCTCCATTTTCTTTGTGTCGTACCCACTGCAGTGAATGCTATTTGCAATTATTCTGCCGGTTGCCAAGTAGCCTTGTCTTGTCGTTGCGCCTAGCCTTCCATAGGCTTGTCTTGTCCGCCGGACGCCTACGCGCGCTTTTAGGCATCTATACAGGGTTCGTCAAAACTATTCGAACGCAAAAAATCCAACCGTCACGCATTATTCATTGTACAGGAGACGTCCAATTTCGACTTTTTCACTTTTGTTTTTTCTTAGGAAATGTACAAAACCATGTACAAAACAGCCGCAAAGGATTTGTCGTTGCTCGGGCCACAGCCACTGGATGGTCAATTTTTTACAATACGCTCAAAAATGATGCCGACAATTGTGTATTAACATTAATGCTGATGCTGTTTCACGCGTTACATGAATGCCATGTATTTTGTGGCGGGTGATGTTGTCATTAAAATTGTAAAAAAAAACGAACAATGTCAGAGTATGAAACACAATGAACTCCTGTGTTCGAAGTATTATCGTAGGAAATGGGTGATGTAGAATAGGTAACTCATATGTTCGAAGACTTTTGGTGGACATTGTCGGTCTTCCCTGGAGAGAACGTCTGGAAAATCCTTCCTTTCAGGCATGAATGAAGCGAGGAAGCTTTCATCATAAAAGAGCACCATTACAGTCCTAACAGCGTAGCAAATCTTTTGTTCGCAAAAAGAATGAATATGGCATATAGTCTATGTACGAACTAGGTACCTTCTATCTACAGACTAGTTATTGTGATGGAGTTAAAGCGTTCGTTCGTGTTCGCAGCTTTAGCATCCTTTTTGCAGCATTCGATTTTTACTTTCCAACTACAAAACGCATGCAGAATGAGATGTGGCACAGGGTCGGACAAAAATGCGGTCCATTGCAAGTGCCCGTAAAATTTTGATCCAAATCATTTCTAGCCAAGATTTTTTTCCGCAGCAACTATCAGTCCATTATTTTTTCTGTTGTGTTTTGTTTTCGTTTTTCCTCTTGTGCAGTGTTTTCGTACGTGAATACAACGAACATTCCAAAACTGAGGAGTATAAGCAAAACAAAAACAATAGAGAGGTGTGACTTCGTACTTTTTTACGCGAAGTCAGCTTTTTTTTCCTTTTGATTTCACTTGTCCTAATAAGGCTTCCCAACGCAAGCTCCGAACAATTATTAACAATCCAATTCAAATTCAAATTCTTGAAACGAAAAAGAAATCTACTATCATCTTTAGTAATCATCATCAAAATAATCATCAAACAAAGCAATCGTCTTTAGCAGATTTTAGATGAATGAGCTAAAAATCAGGGCACGCAAATTGGATGCCATGAAACAGGACGAAATCTATTCATTGTATATACGTTTAACATGTTGCTTTTGAAAGGGGAAAAGATTTTGTCAAATACAGTTGATTCCATTTGAAGATATGAGCCAAGCATTCTTCCGTGTGTTGAATTCGAATTTATTCACTGACATCATGGCTCCCTAAATTATATGGATTTTTGGGACAATTTTTATTTCACATCAAATTGTGTGGCCTCTGGGAAAAGAATAATAAGCCCAAAAATATATTTTATTTTTTTGCTGCTGTCGGAGGTTTTGTTCATTACAGTTCGTGGTTGACAAAAAAACCAATGCCAAAATAAAAAAACTGCGTCATGATCTCGCCTTTTATGGAAACCCAATTCGGTCCTGCAAAAAAGAGGTAAACAAAACCCAACGTTTTCAAACAACATATTTTTTCCTGTGCGGAAATTTTTTGCTGATATCAAAAATGATGCGTGTGAAAAATGGGCAAGCAGGTTTTTTTTGTTTCCACAACATTTTTTCAAACACCTGTTGATTGACAAGTTTGCCTGTATAAGGAAGAAAAAGGAGTGGGGGTAACGCGTGAAGCGTTCCCTGCCCCTTGACGGGTTGGAGAAACCGAAGGAAAAGGAGTATTGCGGGTAGTGTTTTACCCCTTGATTTTATTTCTGTTTAATGCGGTTCGTGCGTGATTGTGACAGGTATGTGGTGCGAGGAGTCGACCCTCAGGGTCATTCACAGTGTCGATGCCTCCTCCGGTGCCCTACATGACTGATTAATTTTCAATTAGTGACCTTTGTTGTCGACACTCACTTCGCCATTATCACCGTCGATCACCTTTTACTTGTTTGCAACGGATCACGATCTGAAGAACACCAGGCTTTTATCACGATGACTAACTGGATAACACTTACATTATTTAACTTTTGCTTTGCCTCAGACACTCAGTGA
>JASGXE010013873.1:0-17084 GCA_030068105.1 Sinentomon sp. SZTP_YWyxl
AGTGTGCATGCCAACAGCAATTCAGTTTAACTTAACACATACGACCACCATGTGGGCTCAGTCCAAGAGGTCCTAAATACGGAGTATTCGTCCGACGGGAAATACCTAGCCGCTCACAAAAGGTCATACAAACAGGTTCTTGTAGAGGGAGACGACTCCCTTATGGGGAAGGTAGTGAACGTTAGGATTACGGAAGCAGGAAAGCATTTCTTGCGTGGGGTGAGGTTCCGGGAGTCTGAATTTATAACGGCTTCCATTAGCACTCCATTGAAACATGGAAAGATTTCAGGCATTGAAAAAGGTGGTTCTAATAAGCCAGTGCCAACAAGTCAGTCTGTTGTTGGATGGAGTTTGTTATTGCTTATATTAACTTTTATAATCCGCATTTGGCTTTTCTTGTGATATGTAAATGGGTGTCTGCATTGTTGGCGTATCCTATTACTTTCCTGTAGAATGCTACAAAAACCAAACACTTTGTGTTGTGGGCAACTGGGCCAAGAAGTGCGTTACATTCCAACGGTACAGTGGAAAGAGTTCCGCTTTTTTTTCGTCGAATGATGCATGGCAGGCAGAACCAAAATCTCATCTCTGGGTAAGTAGGTAGGTAGGTAGGTACCTACCTGCTACCTATCAACCCTTGTTCAAAGTCAATGGGCTTAGGCTCCAACATGGCATGTCAGAGAGGTCAACGATGAACTTGTGAAACCATGATTTGGGGTGTGCTATCCAAAATTTCATTTTAACACAGAGGTGAAATTTCGATATTTGAGTGCATGCTTTCCTTCTGAAATTTAAATTTTCTGACAACTTTGAATGCAATGAAACATTATTTGGATTGAATGATGTTTCAAGGATTTTTTTCCAGAAGATGGCAAACTTTTTGTCCTTTTTTACTTTGGAAAATGCCCACAATAAAAAATTCATATTTACCTACTATATGCCTACAGGGTGTCTCAAAAGGCAATTACATTTCGCCAAAATTCGAGTCCAAGATGTAACTGATGGCAAAACAAATCAAAATTAACCAGTGAAGACATTTGCTCCGGGCCCCATTTCCATGTAATGCCCCGGGCCAAATCTCCCAAATTAGACCCATTTGGGGTTGGGGAGAGTCAGGAACAATGGCACGGAAGGTACAATGGGATAAGTTTTCACCTTCTTATTTTAAAACCACAGATTTTGTTCAAGCTTCTGGCCTCTTTACACATAAATTGGAATGTTTGCTTCACAGTGAAAGCACATTCTGTACGAAATTTTGAAAAACTTCCACAATTTTAATTTTTTTTAAAACACCATTTTTTGTCCCATTGGACCTGCAGTTTTTTCAGAAAATTCCTGGAACAATGGGACATTGGGCATTTGACACCCCATAACTTGTAGCAACAGTGGACATGACATAGGCAACTTGTTGTCAACATCCCTGTGCAGAGATCCATGCAACCAGGCCACACCAAAAATGAGATCTTCCATAGGGCCTAACTACAGCATCAAATTCCTCTCTCGCAAATTTTGTTTTGTTTTTTATCCAACAAGATTTTTCCTAGAGCAAAAAGTGCATCCTGAAAACAGAAATACCTCATTCAAGCATTTAAAAATACTCTTCTCCACTCATATTAAACAAAAAACCAAGTATCTATTTTTCTGGAAATATGACAAAATTTAAAATAATATTGTCCCATAGTACCCACCGTCCCATTGTTCCTGACTCTCCCCTAGGTACCTATTCATGGGGGAGGTAAGATTTCATCGCATGCAGGACAGTCAAAATGTCAGGACAAGTTCTACGGAACGAGCAAAACATAAAATAGGCGTTCAGTGACAAAATAACATCTGAGCCTCCACTTTCCCGCAGTGCCTGCCCCCCCAAAAATCCAAAAAAGCCCAATCTTTGGTTGTCTTGATCCACTTTCCCGCAGTGCCTGCCCCCCCAAAAATCCAAAAAAGCCCAATCTTTGGTTGTCTTGAGTTAGGTACCTAACTGAGGATGACAATGGGTTGCCGCACAAAAGCCATTTTTCGCGAATAGATTTCGACAATAGTAACCAGAACAAAAAAAAAATGTTCAGTTAAAAATGTGCTCCGATCCCCCATTTCCTTGCAATAGCTGCCCAGAAACCGGTGAAAAGCATCTGTTCAGGAGGTTTCAACGGTTGCCATGGTTACCACGAAGAAGAGAAGTTTTCACCGGTTTTTGGGTGGCTATTGCCGACGTGGAAATGGGGGGTCGGAGCACATTTTTTTTCACTGAAATTTTTTTGTTCGGCTTGCTTTTGGGAATATATCCTCAAAATGGCTTTTGTGCGATGACCCAGCAGACATTCCCAAAGGCATGGGTCTTAGAGGGGGGAAGACATTTCATGGAGAGGGGGGTCTGGGGGCGGAGCACCAGCAGGGTTCCAAGGGGCAGAGCCCCTAGCAGGTGGTCTGGGGGGCGGAGCCCCCCAGTAACCGGGGTCTGGAGCGGAGCCCCAGCAGGGTTCCAAGGAGCAGAGCCCCTGGCGGGGGGTCTGGGGGGCGGCACCCCCCAGAAGCTGAAGAAATTTTGAAATTTGGTCTTCATTTTTGGTGCTGAATTTGTGTTCTTAGGCCAAAATGATGCCAGAGATAGGAACAGTACTTTCTTATCTTTTTGAGTTCTTCTTGTTCAATTAGGAAATACCCTGACTTCTATTTTTGTGGAAATTCCCTGACTTTTTCAGAAAGAAAAATTTCCTGCAATTCCAGGTTTTCCAGAATGGTGGGCACCCTTTGGCTCTAAAAACTGAGAATGAATTTGTTGTAAAATTCATGGAATGAAGCCAGGGACCCCGGATGCCCGAAGGCCAGGGGGGCAACCCCCCTACCCCCTTATGGGAATGCCTGGCCGGGTCGTGTCATCATATCTCAATATCAAGACGACTGCAAATTGGGCTTTTTTGGATTTTTGGGGGGCACTGCATGAAAGTGGAGGTTATTTTTGGAGGGAGACTCGGGAGGTTATTTTGTCACTGATGTATTTTATTTTACTTGTCCCATAGAACGTGTTCTGAAAATGTGATTGTTTCATTATAAAATCTTACTCAGCCATTAATATTCCAATTGGGCCCATTTGGCATAAAAAGAAGACCTACCTACAGCGGATTCAGATACACTGAGCACGGCTTCAGGTAGGTATACAGAAAATAAGTACCTATCCAATCCACTCACTGATCTGAGAAATTGTCATCCTGAACAAAGGCACACTATGGCAACATGGTCCACCCTGGGGACACGACAATTATTCTGGATAAACCAAGCTTCGTTTAGGGGATAAATGGCAGCGATGACAAGCAAGGTGTTGTCTCTGCGCAAGGCAAGAGAGGTGTCCTCGGTAACGATTCTCTCACGGGGAAAAAGACATACGACATGCACATATACAAGTGTCAGGTCGCACTGCACTAGGTGTGCCACTACCCTCGGATCCGCTGGTGTCTGGCAGAATAATTAATAAAACATGCGTGGTGACTTTTGAAACATACGATTTTGCAGGAGGGAATGGCTGATGACAATTTTGGGGTTGAAATTTTGGAATTTTAATTTAAAGAAAACCTTACTCCGCCGGATTTCAGATTTATGACAAAATTTAAAGCTCATTAATGCCAGCGCATTACACGCACATGGTGGCGCCGCACGTCATAAGTTCATGACTATGAAATAAAATCATGAATTGACCTGTCGTATTTTTGGCGGGAACAGGGTAATCGAAATTTCCGAACATCAGAAATTTGTGACTGAAAATTCTTGAGGTTGGGGATTTCTCGTTACAGCTCACTTTTCATCCACTTCATTCCAGAAGTGCCAAAACAGAGAAGGCTCGGCCAGTTTGAATAATGTCCAGCCAATTTAATGCTCGCTGCTTTCGGCTGTATTGATGGCGGATATGTGGGTGCGGGGGAGTTGTCTTGGCTCTCCAATCCCCTTTGATCGCCGTACCGCACGATGGGATCTGAGTCAAATACGTTTGAGTTTCGTGTGCATCGCTGATCCTTCAGTTTCATTTAGGCTATTGCTTTGATTTTGAAACAAATCACATTTTGATGAAATTCTTTTTTCACAGGCTTGTATAGGAAGGTTTGAGGATTGCTTTTGTGCAAAAAAATGAAAAATGACATTTTTTGCAGAAAAGCATCTGCAATTTTTCCTAAAATTTCCAAAAATCACAGGCACAATCTTGGATGTAGACAGTCACAATGTGTGATGTTGGCAAGCAATGATTTGCCCCAACCTGACATTCTGGGCTATGGCACATTGTGGAGTATGAATTTGAAAACATGGGCTTGCAATATTATGACTGTTTGTGCTGCCAATTTCCAACAATTTGCCACATGCTTTTTGACCCAAAATGGGTCGGCATCTGGTCCAATGGCATTTGTTATACATTTATGACTCCCAGTGCCACCCTCAGTTTGTGGACGCATTTAAAGGTTAATAATAGCACTGGAGCCTCCTCTGGCCCTCTGCCGGCACGAGATTTTTTGGGGCATGGCCCAAGTGCTGGGTGTCCAAGGTGACAGGGTTCCTGGCTGGGAAGGTTTGGGGTGGAGCCCTCTGAGATACAAAGCAATTTTAACAGTACAGGTTCATGAAAATCACACGCAGGGCGCCATGAGAACCTACCCCATGGCCATTGCTCATCCCTGCTCTGTGCTTCCATTTTGCAGAAACCAATATACCTAGGAGTGGCATGCGATACAACTGTGTTTTTATCCTGAGTGGCCTCATGGGCAGGCCTCTGCAGCAAGAGGAATCCCAATCCTTCACATCTGTGCGCAAGTCCTCTGGCTGAATGTCAGAGGCACCCCTCTCAGTCCAACCCTATTGGAATGCAATCTGGTTGAAATGCGTTTGTTTTTTTTAATGTTTGGTGGAACTCCACAGTACCTAATTCAAAATAAAAAAATGATATGGCCTACCAAGTGGTGGCAAAATTATCCGTAATTTTAAACCCCAGTTGTTGTCTCGTGCTATGACCAAAGTTCGAATAACATTCAAGTGTTGGCACAAGATTGCCCCATTGATGCATTGTAGAGATGCAGTCTTCAGCATTATCATGGCAATACTGCAGAGTCAATTTTTCCAAAAACCAATTTGACATCTCGATGTCAGAATGTGCGATGTTGGTAAGCAATGATTTGCCCCAACCTGACATTCTGGGCTATGGCACATCATGGAGTATGTAGTTGACAACATGGGCTTGCAATATTATGACTGCGCTGCCAATTTCCAATAATTTGCCATTTGCTTTTCCTTATGCAATTACAGGAACATTGTGGAGTGCCAATTAACATCGAACACCTCATCCTCACGCAACAAAAATTCGGGGCATTTCCTTGCAGCTGTCTTGGGTTTTTTTCGTGGGCCTTGGCCTGATCCCTACGTACTCGAAAAAAAAAAACTTACATCGAATAAAGACCAAGATAAGATTGATCGTTTTTACATGCCTGAGTATGGATGATCCAGTTTTCATAAATTAGGCTAAAGAAAGTTTTTTACAGAAACATTCGATTATTCATGCAATTCATTAAATAGCCAGCTGATAGTCGAAATCGACAACAAGAAGGCAGGTAGGTTTGTATGCTAATTTGGAAAAAGAAAGCAAAAAGTTGTTAAACGATTGAAAATATCGATGCATAGAAATTGGCATTTCACTTCACATCTTGTGTAGCTGCATATTTACCTCAGGCAGTTTATCAACTTTTACTAAAAATTGCTTTGAAAGGAAAATCTGGAAAATGTGGATCGGCATCGGTATCAGATTTTACTCTGTTGACAGGTTTTCATGCCATAAAGGCAATCATCAATTGTGAACAGCAGAGGTTCATCATATACCAGGGAAGGGAGGGGAAGGGATATGAAGGAAATGCGACCGTATGCTGCATTATCGAAAGGAGGGGTAAAGGGAAAAAGAGGGGAAAGGACCGCGAAGAGATCATCGGAATGTGGACGGGTCCTAGTCATATAGCAATCACTTCAGACACCCAAGCAGACACACACACATACCTACACAACCAGGCAAGATCCAAACTTGAGCAATCATCTAGATAACACACATCTCCTCATGCATACCCAATTACCCATTCACAATCTCAAAAAATACACAAAAGTGGAAAAATCGTAATAAAATAGAACTTCCGAGCAGAAAGGGATGTAGGTAGGCCTATGTAGGTAAAAAAACAAGCAAACAAAAAAGAAGCAAAGAAACAAAAAGAAAGAAAAGGAAATATAAAAGAAGCAAAGAAACAAAAAGAAAGAAAAGGAAACAAAAAAGAAGCAAAGAAACAAAAAGAAAGAAAAGGAAACAAAAAAGAAGCAAAGAAACAAAAAGAAAGAAAAGGAAACAAAAAAGAAGCAAAGAAACAAAAAGAAAGAAAAGGAAACTAAAAAAGAAGCAAAGAAACAAAAAGAAAGAAAAGGAAACAAAAAAGAAGCAAAGAAACAAAAAGAAAGAAAAGGAAACAAAAGGAAAGAGAAAAAGAAGCAGAAAAGGGGGATCTGAGATTTTGAAAGAAATGTCACAATAATTTAGGTTCAGCCAGGACAACTGATTTAAGAGAATTCAAATGGATGCTTGTATGTGCCCACGGTCTGAAAAAGAAAACGTTTTTCACATTTTTGGTCAATATGTCCAGTGTCGAGGGTGGAAAAAACTCCTGAAACACCCTCGTGAAAACTCTCTAAATGGAGAATCATCTTACTTTCCTTCACATGCCTTCAGTGTCACCCGTTTCCAACACAATTACATTTTTCCAGGCCACCGGTCCTGAAGGTGTCTGATCTTCTTGTGCCTACAAGGTGTCCCAGTTTATCCATCTTCTTCCATTATCCACAGCTGTGTTGAGCTCTTCTGGACAGTGCAAATGGCAGCCAGGGAGGGGAAACTTGATCACTGAGAACAGGTATAAGTCAGGAGGCTCAAATTTGGCTGGTTGCTTCGAAATGTTCCTTGTCAGAGGATCAATAACTTACAGTGTGATGATTTTCACTGATGTGGAGGAATGATGGGCATGACAACCAGCATCTATCTCCCACAGATTGCAGGGTACAACACACCCCTGAAGAATGTTCAGCAGAAGTCCTGAGCTTCTATGAGATTTTGGTTTTTGTGGTGCTAGAGAAGGATAAGTCTGATGTCAGAATGCCATGCCTTTCGTTCGTCAACGATGTCCCACAGAGCAAGAGAAGCATTCTTTGACCAAAAGCATACAAAACTGCCTGCTTTCTTGTTTTTTCTCAATCATGCACACACGTATTTGGCATGAATATTGAATGTTAAATCTGAATCGAATTCAAACATCCATGTTCTTCGAAAGCACCCAGAGATCTAGATACGAGTGATTTTCTGCCACACCTGCACACAAGGAGCAGAAATTACCACCAAAGGAGGCTTTCTGATGCTGGAGCCCAGCTCCGTTACCCAGGGGCGCGAGCACCAAAAGCACCCGATTTGTGCGGCCTTCTAGCAGGGTCGGGTTCCATGAGGCAGAGTGGCAGGGAGTTTGGGTGACAAAGACAGCTCGGTTCTGCAAACTGTCCCCGAAGGGGAGTTCACGCCCTAAAATGTAACTATCCCACTTGCTTTCAAGTTATTTGAATATCTAGGAAAATTATGTAATGTATTGTGTAACGGAAATTTAATCACAGCAGCTAGGATATGTCGGCTTACGTGCGTTCGGTGTCATTTTACTGGTTAAGGGGGGAACCCTACCTCAGGGTCAAGTATTTTGCATTTTTTATTTGCTCATGTGATAGGATCATCCTTTCTGGTCATTTTGTTGAAAACCAGAGGTCAATAGTTGCTTTGCTTTTCTCGCAGGAGCAATTTAAGCGGAGGCATCTCACAATTGTTCACCTAAAATGCCATCGATCTTAAACTTTATTTTCTCGGCTTCATTTTTTCCAAAATTTCCATTACAAAAATTGATATAACTTGAGAACCCCTTGAGAGAAAGGCGTGAAATTTGGCATGCTTGTGCGTGAATCTTATCCCGAAAAATGTTCTGGTCGGATTTTTTACAAAAGGCAGAGTTTTCAAGTTATGTCTATATATCATTGCCAAAGTCAAAAAATTTTACACAAAATGCGAAAAATTATCATTTGCTGTCCGCCTAAATGTAAATATCTTGGGAACAAAGGCAGATTTCAAAAATCCAAGGAGAACATTTTTTCCTGGCATTTTCAGGTACCAGATGCCACAATCTCAACTTTGTCTCACTGCCCTGAGTCTAGATATATCAATGTCTAATTATGCAGCATATATTTAACTCAAAAAGAGAAATAAAAAAAAGATACAATCATTTTTCTTACCATGGAAGAAAAACGCTACAAGGAAAAAACACTGCAGGAAGTGTAACCTTTCCAGTAAAATGACCCGAACGGAACTGAGCCAAAATTGCCGTGTGATTGAATTTTTTTTACCGTTACACTATACCTACATCACAAATTCTGTTAAAAATTTTGCCGAATACTGTTCATTGCCCAATTTTCTGGCATTTTCGTGAGTTCTGAATAATTGTCTATGACACCATTGTTGTTGTGTCATGGGCAATGCCCCGATTTGCGAAGGTCTGGCCAAAGGTTCAGGGTTGACACCCCTCTTTGGGGTTGCTCAACACTATTAGTTCCAATTATTTCTTAATGTTGTGCTTGTTTGCTTTTCGCAGAAGGGAAAGGATTGGGCTGAAGCTCAGAGGGATCCTTTCGGAGTGATGGAACCAGATGGATCCACTCCACTGACCAAGCCTCGGAATATAAGCACCCAAATCGGTGGAATTGTGGGTTTTTGGGAGAAATACCTATTTTGGTCAAAAGGACCAGATGCCTCATGACACTTAAACCTAAAGGTCTATGGTGCGTCTGTCGGCAAGGGCGGACCCTCAGGACAAAACAGAGCAATGCTGAAAGATAGTCACATTGATCCCTCGGCACTCAGGAAGCGTTTTAAAGGAACCTGTACCTATTAAAAACGTTTTTGGATCTTGGGGCTTCCACCTCCCAACCCCAAACCCCTCCACTTGGGGTAGGTATGCAAAACATTTACCCCCACCCCAAGTCCCTACCTACCTATTTTGTTGCCTCAAAGGGTTTGACCCTGTGCATGCATGTTTGCGTCCATTTACATGGTACAAGAGCTAGGCAGTTGATGACATGAAATTCCATAGCATCTTGCTTGATGGAAAATGCCCAGTTTAATGGGTTTTCTGCATTTCGTCTGATTCTTGAATGAATAGGGCCTAAATGAATCAGACTTGATTTGGTAGGGTTGGTGGTTGAACATCCTGCTCCCCTGAAAAGAAAAGAAAACAACAAAAGGTTTGGCTTCACTGCCTGCTCCTGTGACTTCACGATGGAGCCAGTGGTCTTCTTTTCTATGGAAACTCTCGGAATTGAAATGAAAACCTGCATCTGATCGGTTTTGATGAGCCACATGCTGTGTTGCCGCTAGAAATTAGAGACATACCCGCTCCATCCTGACACTCACGGCGGGCAGTGAACAATCGGGCAGGACACGGAAGTGGGAAATACTTTCACGTCAATACCTCATATCGTAACATTTTTACCCTGGATGAAGTTTGGCCCTTATCAACATGGGCGTACTGCCACGACATATTTTTCAATGTTTTATTTGTCGAAAAATATACTGCCACGATATATTTTTCAATGTTTTATTGTCGAAAAATATACTGCCACGACATATTTTTCGATGTTTTATTGTCGAAAAATACACTGCCACGACATATTTTTCAATGTTTTATTGTCGAAAAATATACTGCCACAACATATTTTTCAACTTTTTATTGTCGAAAAACAGACTGATTTGGGCTCGGTATTCTCGATTGGGAACACGTTTCACCTTGAAATTGCCACTTTCGTCAATGGTCTCTGCGATGAAATTGTCTCCCTGCTTGGTTCTAATCCACTGTTTCTGTGAGAAAAAAGAAAATAGATGACTAACCTCAAGCATACATTGCACGCACTCATGACAAACACTTTTGTTTTGCATGATGATACATTGCCATGGGTCATAAATGTATGAACGCATACCTACATTTCTAGCAGGATGCCCCACAACCTGGAAAAGTGGGGGGATTTTATCTTTATCTTAGGTCTGGTGGCAGCAGACAGAAGCTTGGAAGTTGAGCTTCGCGGATAATTTTGGTAAAAGAGGGTCCCTTGAAGGCTTTCTTCCAAATCTTTGCTTCATTTGCACCTGCAACTTGTATCTGGGGCAACAAGGAGCGTTTTTTATGTCTGGTCCGAAAGGTCCGGGGTTTTCCCCTACCTCCAGCGCGGCACTATATGCGACCGATCAACGCTGGTTCCCAGCTTCGGCGAGTGCAAATCACCAAATCGACAAATATTTTTTTCGTTTTCTGGAGTAGTCGTGGAAAAATCGGAGAAATTTCTTTTTCTGGAGAAGGTTGTCATGGAAAAGGCAGGGAATCCTCAGAAACAAGAATCTTGACTTGGGAAACTTTTCCAAGAAGCTGATTTCTTTCTGAAAATTGACAGAATTAAAAAAAAAGAAATCCTTTCAGGGAAACCTTTCATTCAAGTGATTTGGACCTCTCCCCTTCGCAGAGCGGTGGATCCGTTTTTTCGATCCATAAACTTCTGGGGAAGTCCATCCCCAAGATCCCCTGCAAGGGACTCCTCATGGAACATGCCGAATCAGACATGACCCCCCATTTAAACAAAAAAAAAAGGGGATTGGCTTTCATCACTTTTTTACTTTTTAACTTATTTCTTTTACCACTTTACCAGATAGCTTTATGTTGCCACCAGCTTTTGTTGGGGTCATGGAATTTGTTTTAACTTATCTGGGAAAGTCAGGGAATGTATTTTTTGCGAAAAGCTGGACACCCTGTCTGGGAATCGTGAAGTCAATATGGCTCATTTTACGAAATCTTTGCAGATTGTGTGATGATTTTGGTGTGCAAAAGGTCTAGGTACAGTGGCGAGAAAATTAATCGCTCCATGAGTAGGTGCATGCCGGTTTTGCGATCTTTCAGAGAAAACTGAGAGAACTGTGATGGTTTCATATTCAAAAAATCGGATTTTGTTGCACGAAAATATGCATCAAATCAGTGATGGAACACCAATTTCGATGGGTTCGAGATTTCCCCGAAAATCCAAAAACAGCCACTCCATATGTGGTTCAATTAATTTTCTAACCGCTGTACATGGGTTGTAGGTACATCTTCTGCACAATCATTACCCAGTTAATGGGAAATCCTTCCACATCCACCCAATTCTGATTTCTCACTCTGATAAATCAGGGATGACTCCCTGATTTATCCAGGATGAAGAAACCTCTTTCGATTCAAACGCATCACCCATATTTTATAAAATGGTGACATGGCTTCTTTACAGTATGGTGGGCATGGTGTAATGAGCCACCCAGTACGTGGCAGAGGTTATAGTAACTTGAAACTCCAGAGAACTTTCGTCTCGTCCAGGTCAGATTAATCCCATCCGGATGACTTTTTTCTCACCCCGGATGACTTTTCTCACCCGGATGAGATTAATCCCATCTGGAGGACTTTTTTCTCATCTTTTCTCACATTCTGACAAATGGACGGAAGTGAGGGCTGTCCAACAGATTTTTCCAGGGATGGGCAAATTGTGATACCAAACCAAGTGGAACAATTTATTTGCACCCTTAACCGTCTAGGGTGCTACATGTAGCACCCTAGACGGTTAAGGGTGCAAATAAATTGTTCCACTTGGTTTGGTATCACAATTTGCCCATCCCTGGAAAAATCTGTTGGACAGCCCTCACTTCCGTCCATTTGTCAGAATGTGGGAAAAAGTCGGATGAAATTAATCTCGTCCAGTGACGTCCGGATGACTTTATCCTCCTCCGGATAAGATTAATCCAGTCTGGAAGACTTTATTCTCCTCCAGATGTGAATAAACCTGTCCAGACGACTTTTCTTCTCCGGATGAGATTAATTCCATCTGGAGGACTTCTTTCTCATCCGGATGAGATTAATCCTGTCCAGATGACATTATTGTCCTCCGGATGACTTTTTTCGCATCCGAATGAGATTAATCCCGCCCGGAGGACTTCATTCTCATTCAGATGAGAATAATCCCGTACAGATGACTTCATTCTCCTACGGATTGGAATAAGGTGAGGTCTAAAGCATGCGACCTATGGAATTAGCGGGACCGTCCCATAGGTCCCATGTTTCAGCCCTAATAGGTCCCATGATTCAGCCCTAATTCTCATCCGGAAGGGAATTATTCTCATCCGGAGGAAAATAAAGTCATCCTGACAGGATTAATCTCATCCGGATGAGAAAAAAGTCGTCCGGATGGGATTAATCAGTGCCTCCTACAACACAAGGCCGTTGCACGAGTTTCTGACGTCACAATGAGTGGATGGTGGAAAAGAGGAAAACACAATGCGAGCATGGTGCGTCCGCGATGTGCTGCCCACGGAAACTTGAAATTTCTCTCGAACCGATTGACCGATTTTGATGAGACTTGATGTGCTGGAAAGCTGAAAATTAGACTATTTCAATGGTGTATAACAATCCCAAACTTTTCACTGCTAAAGCTCCAAATGAATTTGAGAGATAAAAGTGTTCAAGTTGAGATGTGATCCAATTCCAGCTTCCTGCCACATATTTTCAATGATTGTGCGATTTTTTCCGTTGTAACATGGTTTCGTCCTGCGAGAAAGTTGTAGAGGAAGCTTTCAGCTATCCAAAAACACCAAAATCGTTGAATTTGAGCACCATTTCACTATTTTAGGACCAGAGAATGCGCGACATGGCAGCATCGTTGAGTTTTTGAGCGGGGAAGATGCCGCGCCTCCCTGGAAATCCGAGGGAGTCGCGGCTTCTTCCCCGCTCAAAAACTCAACAACGCTGCCATGTCGCGCATTCTCTGGTCCTAAATAGTGAAATGGTGCTCAAATTCAATGATTTTGGTGTTTTTGGATAGCTGAAAGCTTCCTCTACAACTTTCTCGCAGGACGAAACCATGTTACAACGGAAAAAATCGCACAATCATTGAAAATATGTGGCAGGAAGCCGGAATTGGATCACATCTCAACTTGAACACTTTTATCTCTCAAATTCATTTGGAGCTTTAGCAGTGAAAAGTTTGGGATTGTTATACACCATTGAAATTGTCTAATTTTCAGCTTTCCAGCACATCAAGTCTCATCAAAATCGGTTAATCGGTTCAAGAGAAATGTCAAGTTTCCGTGGGCAGCACACCTCGGACGCCGCTCACTCGCATTGCCTTTTCCTCTTTTCCACCATCCACTATTTATGACGTCACGCCATTTTTGCTTCCCGTGCAAAGGCCTTGTGTTGTAGGAGGCACTGGATTAATCCCATTCGGACGAGAGTAAAGTCATCTAGACGGGATTATTCTTATCTGGATGAGAAAAATGTCATCTGGATGAGAATAAGTTCCTCCAGACGGGATTAATCTCATCCGCATGAGAAAAATGTCCTCCGGACGGGATTAATCTCACCAGGAGAAGAAAAAATGGGTTATGTCGTTTATAAGGGGGGGACACAATTGCACGGCAACAGGTAAACATTTTCAGAGAAAAGCTGTACCCTTAGCCGTGCAATAGTGTCCCCCCTTGTGCTCCTGCAGACGGTACAGGGTGTGCTTTTTCTCTGTCAATTGTGTACTCCTCAAACGGTTTTCTTTTGCATTTTCGTTGCTATACTGCCTGCATTATTTTTTCTTATTCTGTATCTGTATTTGCGGGCTGATCAAATCATGGGGTTTAGTCGCTTAACAAGAGACCGCGCAGGGAGATCAGGTCAGGATAGGTAAGATTGGATTAGATTAGGTCCAGGTTGTTTTAAGTAAAGGTACACTGCACAGAGAACCCTAACCGGACCAAACCTAACCTAACCTAACCAAACCCAGCCTAACCTAACCTAACGACCTAACCGAACCTAACCCAACGAAACTTAACCCAAGCAAAGCGCCTAACCTATCCCAACCGACTACCACCCACCCTCCAGAGAAATAAGGCACACCCTGTGCCGTATACTGGGCCAAAGGGGGGACACTATTGCACGGCTAAGGGTACAGCTTCCTGCTTCTTTCTGAAAATGTTTCCCTGTTGCCGTGCAATTTTGTCCCCCCGTATAAATGACTAAACCCGAAAAAGTCCTCCGGATGAGAAGAATGTCCTCCGGGTGGGATTAATCTCATCCGGAGAGTAAAATCCTCCAGACAGGATTAATCTCATCCAGAGGAGAATAAAGCCATCCGGGGGGGATTAGTCCCATCCACTTATTGAAACTAAAAAAGCCCAAACACCATGAGCTTTCTACGCTCCTGTAGAATCCCACCAATCCCTGCATGTGGCCTGAGCGCTGAAAAAACTTTCCAATCAGAAGCCATTGGTGGAGGTAGGTGCAACATCTTGGACGTGAGTTATGATTTATGTTTCCTCTTTCTTTTTTTCTCAGTCAAAGCTGCGAATCAAGCCTAACCCACCCCAATTCTAACTGCCTCTGATGGTTGTCAACCCAGTGATTGGTGTCCGCTTATTGCTTGTTGCCAACCAACCAGCTGCTAGGTCCGTATTTTTATCTTGATTTTATTATTGAGCGTGGCGGACGACTGCCACCGCCGTACCAATCGAAACGGCCAGCCAGGGTCCTGTGCATGGGGTCAGGTCAAGAAGAGAAGAGGCGGTTGAAAGTTGGAGGCGCAGATTGGGAAAACTTGAAACAACTGCAGAGCTTGAGAAGAGGAAAGTCAACTGGGGGCTGGGGGAAGCCGATAAACCTCAACTTTTGGAGGAGGCAAAGGCAACCCCCTGCAAATCGCGAACACTCAGCATTGGCAATTTGTTGACAAATCTGCTGCGGAGTTGAGTCATTTCTCCTGCACACTATGCGGTTTGTGGAAAAAGAACTGGGGGTGGCCCAAAGGGGGGGGGGGCGGGTTCCCCAAAATCACTTTCCCGTGTGTCTCATTCAGTGCTTGAAACACCTTATTTTCGCGTGAAAGTTTGTTTTCAACTCGGGGTGGGGAAAGACCCCCCATCCCATCATGTCCCCAACAAATCTCGCTCCGCTCCTGCATCTGTTGAGTGGATCCGCGGCCACCTTTGCGGGATCACCTTTCCGACTTGTCAGTCACTCACTTCACCTGCTCCGATGCATGTTTTCGTTTTCGTCAAAATCATCGCGATGGCCAGAGCCTGGCCAACCAGCTCTTTTTTCGCACTGAACTAACTCAATGCGCCATCAGGCCTTGGCGTTGGCGCCATCTTCCAGAAAAGTCTTGCGCAATTGTTGGGCTTCGTCATCCCCATTTGCGTCATGCATTCAGCAACGGGAACCTGCATCCCGGATGCCTGTTGTGCGGTTGGTGCACAGTTGGCAAATCCATGTCAATTCGGCCACTTGCTTTGATTGTGCATCCACGAGAGTGAAAGGCCGGACGTTCAGAAAAAAAAATGGGAAAGAAAATAATTGTTATGACAAGAATATTCGATTGCGTGCGACTGGTTTGGGTATTATTTTTTTTCCAATCCACTTCCGCGGACCAGGAGCTCACAACAGCCAATCACGTCGTCTAAAATTGTGAAGTCATCAATTTTGGGAATTTTGCCTTGCCACCGCTTTTTGCCATTTGGCATGTTTGCCACCGCTTCGCAACTTATTCTGGGGTCGCAATGGGGTTTGGTTTGGTCAGGTTAGGTTTGGTTAGATTTGGTTTTGAAATTTGGATGTTGAAATTGGCTGGAATTCCCAACAACCAATCAGAGACGCGCATGCGGAAGTGGATTGGAAAAAAAATATGCGTTTGGGCAGGGTAAGCAGGAATGGTTGAGTTTGGTTGTCACATTCTTTTGGGCGAAGTCGTTTTCATGAGGGAGGACAGGACAATTTTTGCACGATCGCAGGGAAACATTTTCAGAAAATGGACGGAACAATCATTCTTCGCCGTGCAGTTGTGTCCCCCTATGCGTCAGCATGTTCGGTCCTTTTTGACGTCGATAAACGGTTTTTTGCATTTTCTTTGATTCACTTCTTGCTTTGTTTTTTCTCATTCCACAAGCAAAATATGGGGTTTCGTCGTTTTGTTGTTCAGTGGCAGGTTAGGTTCTGTCCATGTTGTTTCGTTTGGTTTCAATTATGCGCTGCACTGAAAATGTTTCTCTGTGTGCGATCGTGCCACTGTGTCCATCTCACAAACGACTCGAAATTTGAGAAATTCGCACTTGAAAAAATCCGACCTTTGTCCTGTGGAAAAAGCACGGTGAATTTGTCAATATTTTGATGCTTCAGCCGAGCCGACTGACATCGCATGGTGTGAAGTGCCCCCGCCGATATCCTGCGAAACCGACCACAACAACACTGCGCTGTGCAAGAACTCCCCCTGCCACATGCCAGAAGGCGTTCGCAGGTGTGTATCTGCTATGAAAGCGTCCCCAAAATTCGGGCATCCACATGCAGCTGCTGATTGCAGAGTTCATCTGTTTTTTATTTTTTATTTTGACGGGGCTACCGGGCATGAACATCGCCTTGAGCTGTTCATCTTTGCGCTGCTCGTCGAATCCGCTGAACGCAGAACGGAGTCAGGCAACGATTCTGTGTGGGGCAATTGTTGTTCTCCTTGCGAACCCAACGTGTGCAACAAGTTTCGTGCCGAGCCACCGGCCACATGGCTGTCAGCTCATGATGGCAAATGGTGATGATGATTTCTGGTGAATCCGGGGTAACAGTTCCAAAGTACTGACTACCGCCTCATCCCCGCCTCAGCCGCCTCCTCCGCCGCCTCCTCCTCATCCGCCTCAGCCGTCTCAGCCTCCTCAGCCGCCTCCTCCGCCTCAGCCTCCTCATCCGCCTCAACCGCCTCAGCATGGTCCGGCAAATCGGATGAGGCGGCTGAGGCGGATGATGAGGCGGCTGAGGCGGATGAGGCGGCTGAGTTGGAGAAATTGTTTTTTTTAATCGCCATTTTATTTTGGTAACAGTTCCAAAGTACTACCACCGCTTCCTCCGCATCCTCCGCGTCCTTCGCCTCCTCCGCATCCTCCGCTTCCGTCCCAACGCCGCTTCCTCCGC
>JASGXE010013874.1:0-12648 GCA_030068105.1 Sinentomon sp. SZTP_YWyxl
GAACGCTTATCCCTGTTCTTCGACCTTGCCACTGTTCGAGCCTTGAACGCCGCCGAATTGTGAAGACTCTGGGGAAAAATGGAAATAGAACGGAGAAACATAGTTTAGTGGACCGTTACACAAGAAAAGTTGCCCAAACTAATTTACTCCAATTAACCCCTTCAACTCCATGACGCCAATATTGGCGCTTTCTCACTTGTGTCCAAAGAGACAGCACAAGAAAAGATTCAAGTGTCCAATACGCCATGACACCAATAGTGGTGTGATCTGCTCATGTGGCCAAAACGTCACAAGGGAAAAATGAAAAGGATACCCAAACGCCAGATTTTTAAAGTGTCCAAACCGCCATAACGCCAATAGTGGTGTCCTCCAAAATAGTACCGGGTGTCGAGCATTTCTCAAAGAAAAACTCCAGTCTTGCAATTTTTGGCACACTTCACACACATGAAATTGCAATAACTAACCCCCTTGGAGCCATCACTAATTGCCCGATTTTTTAAACCAAGCCCATCTTTTATGCTGTGGATTCTTTTATTTTGAATGCGAAATTGCATTAAAATTAAAATAAAAAAAAAATAATCTGCAGCCCAAAGATGGAATTCATTTAAAAAATCGGCACAATATATTCCAGAAACCCATGCCTCAGAATGTTGAATATAATTTGAGAAAAGAAAAAACTCAGCAACAAAAATGGGAACACTGCAAACTAATTCTGAAGAAAAATAACAGTTCCTATAGTTGTTGGTGTGATAGGAATAAAAATGTTGACGGGAATGCAGTCCTTGTGGGGCAGCTGCTACAAGTGTACTTTGCCATCACAGGCCTTTTATCAGTTCTCAGGCATTCGACGCAATGGTTCCTTCCAACAACAAATCAACTAGATGTTGATATGAAAAAAAAAAGATTTCTGGGAGCTGCGCATAAAAAATTCAACCAAGAGAGACCAGATTTTCGAATCACCTTGTCTCAATTTCTGCTCTCTTTCTCTCTCAGACTCTCTCCAGAGAGGAAAAAAGCGTGTCCAAAACGCCAGATTTGAAATCCCATGTTAATTTCCCATTTAACAACGCCAATATTGGCGTCATTCTCTCAACTGCGTGTAGAATGAGAACGGGTGGGGCTAGGAGAAAACCGAAAAGAGTGTCAGAACCGCCAGGTCGAGCCCGATCTAAAGAGGTGAAAACACCAGATCTTGGACTTACCATTGAAATTATATGGAGGTTGATCCACTATTGGCGTCATGGCGCTTTGGCCTTTTTTTCAGTATCGCCATATGTGGTGTCATGGCGATTTGGACATTTCTGCTCAGACTGCTCCTGGCGGTTTCAGCCCATCTCTCTAAATCACCAATAGTGGCGTTATGGCGTTTTGGACAGCAAAAATATTTTCATGTCTGGAGTCGAAGGGGTTAATGATTAAACGCACTTTTAATTGACATCTTCTCCGTGTTTTCTTTCTTCGACACACGACGCGTTTCGGGGCATCACGCTCCCGTCGTCAGGTGCTGGTCGAATGAGCAGACGACACTTCAGTTGAGGGTGCCTCCAATGAATTTGACGGATTTGCAGCTGCGCATGGCGTGCACTGCTGTTCTGGATTGAGCTAATTTACTCCAATTATTGCGGAAGTGCACAGGCAACCCCTGGAATCCAACACGGGAAGTTGAAAACCCAGCGAAAAAAAGCGTGCAAGCAGTACCTAAATGAACACAGCTCATGTGGATTCACTACAGTTTTTGTGAAAATGTCTCAAAAAGGAACGCAAATTCTGGTGACTTTACCATCGCAAGACTGGTTTGGCAAGTGGCATGACATCACCGCTGCATTCTCCATTGCAACTCTCAGGTTCAACTCAACAGCCATTTTATCCAACAGACGAATTCATCTTTAAATCGCAAAGATGAAAAAGGAACAATGCATAGAAATGGTATTTTCACAACAAAAGTCTGTCCAGTGAATTGGCCGTTGAGTTGAATGAAGCCGAGCGTGTGCAACAGCGGGGAATTACCACTGCACATGCTGTGAGTTTGTTGCACAATTTATGCCTTTTATGCAATTTATGTGAAACAATTTACTTATTTATGCCTTATCGGACCAAGAGTTGATCTAATTTTCGAAGCAGCCGGATTTCCATTGAGCTTTCAGTTTTCCATGTTGGATCAAAGTGACTTTCCAAGTGCAGAGCTTGTGTGCCACATTTAGCTCATCCGTTTAGGTATGTATTTGGAGTGGTACCGAAAGGGCTGGCGGAAATACTGACAAACACTGCTTCACCGTCTTTCAACCTGCAATATCTCCACCACCAATGGGAATCTTAAAAGTCATAGTTCGTTTGTGCAAAGTGACCAGGTCCATTCCTTCATACTGTTCCGTTTGAAGATTCAATAATGTTCGAGGTTGGCCTGACATAAAGGGTGTTTTAACAAGGCGTGGAAACTTGGAGACTGCATGTTAACAGAATGGATAAATAACTAACTTGACGCTATTTCGATCTCCGTTTTCAATTGTTGAGGCATGACGTTTCGACGATATCGCACGAGGGTGTGATATCCTCGAAATGTCATAGATAAATAACTAACTTGATGCTATTTCGATCTCTGTTTTCAATTGTTGAGGCATGACGTTTCGAGGATATCGCATGATGGTGCGATATCCTCGAAACGTCACGCCTCAACAATTAAAAACGGAGATCGAAATAGCATCAAGTTAGTTATTTATCCATTCTGTGAAGGGTGTTTTCTTTCCTCTCAGTTCTGGGGAAGGAGTGACCAAGACTCTGTTTTTAAGCTTCGTGTAGGACGTGTCCTTGAGAACTACTCCTTCATTGCCAGGACAGTGACAGATTAGATTCGATTGGGCGCTACAGTTTTTGGGGATGGGAGTTACATTTCTGTCCACACTTTTGAGGTTAATCTTTGTTCAATCAATCAACACAGCACTGGCAATAAACGCTTAGCCCCTTTTCCCCTTCCCACCTGCAGATTTTGATGTTATGCTTATGCTATGCAACAATGTCCATGCAAATTGAATTGAAGAACATGCCTTGAGGTGGAAAGTAACAGTCCTCCCTGCAACAAGTGTGACATCGCAACAAATTTGGTAGGCAAAATTAGCACAGTTGCAGCTCAAGGAAAAATGCCGTAAAATGGGAAATATAAATGTAATGAGCTCTTTTAACCCAAAATGTGTGGCAAAATAAAACAGGAAACATGGTAAAAATACTTTACAAACACTGTCAGTAATTACCTGAATAGAGGCCATTTTCGGATCGACGCGAGTTCATTCGGAGGCAATGTTTCGGACTCGAAAAAAGCTCCAGACCATGGGCCGAAACGTCGTCTGCAAATCTACTCTGTTGATCCAAAAAATGGCTTCAGGTAATTACTGGTAGTGTATTACTGGTAATTACTGGTAGCCAAATCCGTTAGCTCTTTGGAATGTGTGAAAACGTGGCGTTTAGCTCCCACTTTGTGGAGCTTCTTCCGGCTGCCACCGAGGAATGAATGCGTCATTCCCTGGTGTTTGCCTGAAGAAGCTCCTCGAAGCGGGAGCGAAATGCCGCATTTCTACGCATTGCAATGAACGAACGGATTTGGCTGTTAGTTGTTTCAGAAATTATGTTTCCTCATTCCTATATTCAAGTTCAATTTCTGCAAGTGCACCAGGAGCAGTATGTTCACAAAATGAAGACAACTTAAAAAGCCATTTCACGTTCGTTCACTCACAAGAACCAACTTGCGACGTTTCGATCCCACGGACATGGACCTTTATTAAGCACTGTGATAACGGTGCTTGATAAAGGTCCATGTCCGATTCTTGTAAGTTAATGAACGGGAAACGGCTTTTTTATGTCTTCATTTTGTGAACATACCCTTCGTGGTGCACGTGCTGAAAAGAAACATGCTGGAATACCACAGTTAGATAATGCCTAATTAGGCTACAAACCCGTTCCAGCTTCCCAATCCTGTTAAACGGCACTAAAGTTGGCACTGGTGGTCCCAACGAGAACACTTCTCTGAGCAGTAAATTCTCGGCCAAATGAATGTTCATCCCCGAGCCAAGTACATCGCATATGGCATCGTATTGCCGCTTGCGACACCAAGAATCTATCGAGAGAACTTCCCTGCCGAATTTAACCTGTACGGCAGGCGGCTCACCATCCTGTATTTGGAAAGTAGAAGGATTAAATAACACAATTCAGCATTGGGCACATGGGTAGAACACGGTTCGGTTCGGTTCGAACCGAGCGAAATTTACCAATCACTGATACCATTCAAACAGAAATCGTAACCATGTCAAATGTGTAGTTACGCAGGGCAGAGAGGAGGCTATCCCCTTCTTTTTACGCTTAGCCAAGCTATCCCTGCCAGATTCAGTACATTGTTGAGCAAAATAGGCTGTAAACTAAAAACCAATATCCAGACAGCCTGCATCCAATAATTGTATTCGTAAATACCGAGAAAAAAGCTTGCCTACATGATCTGTCCCTGTCATACGGTTGCATTGCCTGTCCATCATCAGGTACCATAACTACTGCATTTGCTCCTGCACACCCATCTTCAGGGTAACAAAACAAAAAGGCCTCATCAGCTGTCTGCAGAGTGGCGAGTGGGGCAGTTAAGGGAAACAGGGTCAGCAGATTAAGACCATAAGGATGCCTACTGCCTGTGGAAATAAACAAACATGGCAATAAGACCTTGAACTAACTTCAATGCTCTTCAGTATATCCCTGAACGACGACCTCTGAATCTTCCGATCCTTCTTGGCACGAAACTTCTGCGAATCGGTCGCAAGCTGCTTCAGCTTATCGCAGATAGAGTCCAACTCTTCTTCCAAGAAGTCGACATCCGACTCACGAGCCATTTCAAAGCTGAGAGCAAGTGCTTCTCCAGCAGAAATCCTCAAATCCAATTCGTACGAATCCAGCAAGTGCGTCATCTGTGCAATGAGGCTACAAACAAAAAATAATACACCACCGAGATCATAAAAGACAGCATAGTTCACATATCCAAAACAGGGTGTCTGTCTGCCAACATGAATTTCCCTTTCAAATAGAATGCAATGGTTTCTGATCAACAAAACATAAATTGGCTACAATGATTTCTAGAGTTCATCGTAAAATACCTATAACGTAACAAATAGGCCACTAACCGTTCGTAAATAAAGTTTTGAATGGTAACGTTTCGCCCCTGCCGACGTGGGGCTTTATCAAGCAAAATTCAAAACAGATCGGTGGCCTGGTCACGAGAGCAGCAGTGACCAGTGATCTGTTTTGAATTTTGCCACATTAAATTTTTTTAATTTCGCCCCATGTCAGTGGGGGGTAATGTTACCATGTACAGGCAAAGAAAAAATAACTGTCGGGATGTTTTCACCATTTGACTGTGGCCCACGTTATTCGAGCAGAAATAAAAGTACCCCGTTGCAACAAAGGTTAAAAATGGAAAACTTTAATTTTATTTTCTGCTGAGTTGAGTATTTGTAAAACTGCATTGTTGATCCATTTGATTACATGTACCAGACAGTTATTTTCTTTGCCTGTACAACTTCATTTACAAATGGTTAGCGGCCTATTTGCTATGCTATAGTTTACTGCTCCCCATGTTTGGTGTCCGTGTGTTGATTTCCAGAACTCATGGACATAGTTGGTGAGTCAGCCTTCAACACATACACAAGACAGGATAGGTATCCCATAAGTCTTCGGCCAGAGCAACATTTAAATTTCCTGTTTTATCAAATTGTGTAATGTGAAACTTTTAATAACACCAAACCACAGATGTCAATACTTTAATCGGACATCGGTAGGTACATAGGTATAGAGGTACCTACCTACCCAAGTTAGAAAGTTTTGACCTCCCCTTTGATGGTTCTGGTGAAAAAATGAAGGTACAAACCTTAAAAAGATCGTGTCTCTGTTCTGGCTGGTGGTGCCAAGAAATGCAGTTGAAGGACAGCGAACATGACAAAAATGGTGATGGAATCAGCAAAGTCAAAATTACAATTCCACAATCTCATGATAATTTTTGTTTCTGAAGATCAAATGTCACTTTTGGATCCCAAATAGGTACATTTGGCCAAAATATCCCAATTCCCACGTGGGTACCTCATCAAAACATTTTTTTTACTCGCTGTGATATACCAGGCATGTCCGATCATTTAACATCAGCACGATCCACTTCCGTCTAGCAACATCAGGACCTCCTTGAAAGATCTTCTCTTGACGCTTCGTGCCGGGTAATTTTCTGGTTTTCTACATAAGTTCAGGTCTGGAAAAGACAAGGAACATCAGTTGAGAGGGTCCCCGCCAAGAACAATCCAGGAGTGGGTTACCTCTGGTCAGAAATGAACTGAAATAGAGGAAGCAACAAACATCTACCCCCTATCTATCGCCCTGCACAAATTAAAGGGAGCTAATTGAAAACAGAGAAATGAAAAATATTGTTGAACAACAATGAGTTTTAAATGGAAAATCGCAGGACTAGAAATTAAAGTTTCTTACATTAGCTCCCTTTTATTTGTCCACGGCGCTATTTGGACAGCACAGAAGAAAGTTGTCTTTGTCCAACTTCTAACCTGTCCATCCGATACACAACCGAAGGCTGAAGAAGTGTCAGCAGTAGGCTCCATGAAGATACGGCACAAGAGAAGGGGAGGTAATAATCTGACGATTGAGCAACTGCCGCTGTTGTTGTTGTTGACGAAGAGGAATCCACTTTACAGCTACCACTCGAAACAGAGCTCTCACCGTTGCTGGCTCCGACGGCTATGTGTTTGCTCTTCGGAAGGAGCTTTCTGAAGACGCCTTCCAGAACGTTCATGGTCATTATGCCTCCTTCCTCCATCATGTCTCCACAGACGAACGTGCAGACTCCGAGAGCTGATAAGCACTGAAAACAATAAAAAGATAACGAAAATTATACGAAACTTCAAGATACTTTTCGATGTGCAGTTGTGAAAATGCACGGTCGTTCCCCAGTATACAGTTGCCCTTTTCTAGTTTAGGAACCAAGTTGGAATTATTTCCAAGTTAAGCAACACTGATGCACCCCCATGCCGAGATTAAAACTGAATGAGAAAATGCAGCCTTGGAAAGCCCATCTGGTTCCCTGACGGTATTACTGACACTTCTAAATAAAATGGGTTGTTAGAGGGGAGGAGGAGGAAGAGGAAGGTTTAAGGATCGTATTTCTTAGGTAGCTCTAATGAGATTGGCTTTCGACCTGCATCAAATATGGTACACTGACCAACGTCAGGTAAGAGAATATAGGGTTGCCTGTGAGTAGGTACCTCTCAGGAATACACAGTGTCCGTAAAAAGGGTCTTGGGGTTGGCAATCATAGTGTCGTGCTGTGAATGAGCTATCTTCCAGGAAAGGCGCAGGATTTGGACTTGCATTGGCCATCGAAGAGGCACTGGAATGGGCAGATTTTTCATCAAAAATAAAGTGTGCATTTCGCCCCACCACATTGCAAACCTGGTCACCAGTGTGAAGATGCATTCTGACACACACATGGTTCCTACCAACATGGGGAGCGTTGAACAAAAGGACAAATAAAACTTGGTGATGTTGATCCTAATCGTGAAAACAGTTACAAAAAATGAAAAACGATAAAATAGCTTGGCAATTTTGAGGTTCGTCGTTAGAAAAAACAACATCCCATGATAAAAATGAACGATGATCAAATAAAACGTTGCGGTGTTGAGCTCAGTAATGAAGAAAAACACTGTCTGAACCCGATGTCACTTGTCAAAAAACAAACAATGACGAAAAAGCTTGGTGATTTTGAGGTTCATCATTGAAAAACCAACGTCGCATGGCAAAACTGAATGATAATCTAAATAAACACTTCACGTTTGGCTCTTTAGGTACCTACTGAAGAAAAATTATGTCCGCATAATCACCTTTGCCCTTGCAGCATTTGCCATAGACGCATCCAAAACTGTAGACAGCAACACTGGACGCAGTTCATTGTAGACGTTGTCGGCAATCGTGGTGCCGCCAAGCTGAAGGCAGAGCAACATGGCCAGCCGTGCAGCGGCGACTTGCTCGTTGCCGCGTCCCTTCTTCAAACTCTTCTCAATGCAAGTTGCAATAGTCAGGTACTGATCGGAGAGGAAATCGGGGATGTATCGCTTCTGAAGGCTGGTTGAGATGAAGTCTAGGCTGGTTGTACGACCCTGGGCTGATTTCTGCATTGCACCCTCGATTGCTTCCTTGAGCCGGTCTTCAAACACATTCTCCTCTTCCAATGGAAACGCCTCCTCATCGCAGCCTAGGGAAGCAATAAAGACTGAGTGGTTGACGTTGTTTCACCTCAGAGGAATAGACCTTTGGAATAGCTTGCCCATGGAGATTAGGGTGCTGGATCATAAAATTACATTTCGAAAAGATCTTCGACAATTTATCACGGACCGGGACAATCCATGCCACTGATTCTGAGAGTCTAGATATGAGGTCTCTCCTTTCAAACTTTTATCTTTCTACCGTTCCATGTTTGCCTAACTGACTTAGTTTCACTTTTACCTCATTTGTTCTTGTTCTGAATTGTATTGATACGGTTGCAAAAAAGCAACTCTAACCCTCCCGGTGATTTCATATTGTCATTCATCTTTATGTATTTTCAATGAATAACAACAAATAAATAAAAATAAATAAACAAAAATAAACAAAATAGGCTTCCTAAATAGCAAATAGTTCAGTCGAGGGCGGTACAACAAAAGGTGTTTAAACTTCACACCCCTAGCTGCTTAGGAGACTTCACAGGAAGGCATTTTTTAAACAGCATGTTCATTTTATAAACCCTTTTAGAGAAATCAGAGATGGAGCCAATAGGACACGTAATTTGAGGCTCTTGAAATGAGGCCAAAATAAAAAAAAGTGCAAATGATAGGCCTACGTGAATTTTTGCACTGACTTGTGCTGCCTTGCCTTGTGCTGCTTCAGCGACATGCTACCCTGCTTTGATTATATGCATCTGGATATGTCGCAGTTTTCCCGTTTTTTATTCCCCTCCACCGGCCAGCCAGTTTGGGCCGGTCTGCCAGGGGGTGGAAAGAAAGGGAAGCCAGAAAAGGGAATCCCAATTAAACCGGCTTCCCCGGTTGGAGGAAATTTTTGAAAAATTAGGCACCAGAAAAGACGTGAAAAAAGGCCGTGGGGTATGGATTAAACATGGCCTGAACGTTGGAATATGCACACCCACTAAGATCTATCTGGTCCTGTCGACTGTCGTAATCGGTAATTGAAACAGAATTCTGCTAAAGATGTCCAATACCTTAAAAAAATGAATGGTATTGAGGGCTGCAGAGCACATTGTGATGTGCTCTGCTCTAAAAAATGCGCTCTGAAAATGTTCCCGTCATCGGAATGCCAGCTAAGAAATAATATCAGCACCTACCACTGACCACACCTCTGGCAGACCAAAGGCAGCGAGTGCATTTGCACTCACTCATCACAGGCAGCACAGTCAGTCGAAATATAAATCACCCAATAAAAACAGAAGGTAACCGTGGAGAGTTTCAGTTGAGGTGGGAAAAAATGCTGCAGCACTATCATTTGACCTCACGTCAGTTTTTTGCAGCAGAGGAAAAGGACAAAAGGTTTTCAGAAATTGTGGTAAAAGGAAAAATAACAGTGCCGCTACGAAGGGGTGCCTTTCTACCTTTGATTGAATCCATACAATATGGTCACAGTTGCTAACAGCCTAAAGACAACAGTAGGCACAAACTTGATACCCTTGGAATCACTGCGCTATTGGTGTCACAACAGTTAACCAGTATTTTTGCTTACCATCTCCATCCAAAATGCTTCTAGTATCCACTGTGCTCAGGATACTTGCAGTGTCAATATTTGAATCACCACTAGATATCAGATCCCTCTCCGTTGGGGCTTTTCCAGCTGCAAGAAGGTATGCATAAAAAAGGTGAAATGGAGCAAACTGTTTGCACAGGCCAGATAACTGGATTTTTTCACAAGTCTACATTCTCGCTGTCATCAACAGCAAAACATCTATGAACGCAGTGGCAGATCCAGCTGGGGGCAGAAGAGCGACCATCCCCCATATCATAATCGAATTTTTCCAAAATTTTAAAGAAACCCAGGATTTTGCACCCATAGACCCATTTGAACCCTAAAATTTCAAAAGTTTTCGGCTCACGGTGGATGATCCCCTGGGAAAAGGCTCTGTTCGTTGAACCCTGCTGGGCCTCTGCCTGAGCCCCCAGGAGGCACAAATCTGTGCAAACCTCTACTCGATGGGAGGCTGGATCCACCACTGTATAAATGGTCCCCATTCCCATAGACACAAATACCTTAGGTGGGTGGGTCCCTGTTAATAAATTGCAGTTTCGGAGATACAGTCGTATGCACCAAAGCCACTGACCCTAAACCTAACCCTAAGCTTGAAAAAAGTCAATTCCATGTTCAGATGCAGCTTCCTCAACGATGGAAAAGGAATACTGTTGTGCACAGAAATCAAATTTTCCAACAGAGTTCTGATACATAAAAATTTTATGTACAGAAATCTGCCGTATGCACCAAAGCCACAACCCTAACCCTCACCATAAGCTTGAAAAAAGTCAATTCTACATTCAGATAAACTTTCTCAACGATGGAAAAGGAACAATCAAATTTTCCAACAGATATCTGTGCACAAAATCTTATGTATTAGAACTCTGTTGGAAAATTTGATTTCTGTGCACAACACTGTTCCTTTTCCATCGTTGAGAAAGGTTTATCTGAATGTAGAATTGACTTTTTTCAAGCTTATGGTTAGGGTTAGGGTTGTGGCTTTGGTGCATACGGCCGATAGTATTTCAGCTTTGGATCTGGTCAGTAAAAATTACACCGATTTGGTTTTTATCAGCTCAAAAATTCAAAGCAAAGGGTGTGGTGTGACTGCAAAGACTGTGTGAATGACTGCCAATATTTCTTTTACGAAGGCTGTCCAGAGAGTGGGTGCACTTTTCCCCTCTATTGCCGAAATAGGCATGATGCTGGTCTGTTTTTCTGTAGGTAACTTAATGCGTGTTTCTTTTCTGTTTATTTGAGCAGCAATCGCCGTGTGCATGGAGAAATCTGTCTTTAAAACAGATGGTGCACGAGCCTGTGGTAACATCATTTCTGAAGACTATTCTCATCGGCGTTCGGTGATTTGGTTTTTTGACAAGGAAGGCAGTTCCCCAGCAGAATTTCATCAGTGTTTGGAGGCTATGCTCTGGCTCAGCTCTGTATGAGTCCTCATCAAGAACTGAGAGGCTGTTTATTACTGGAATGAAAAATTCGAAAGGGGTGAACACTGCACAAGCGTTTTTGTAGACAGCAGCTTGAGTCATGAAAAAACGACACGAATCATCACACATTTAGGGTAGTTGCACCAGGAAGGAACTCTCTGGATGACCCCATACCCATATTACCTAAGAGCCATCCAGTGTCAGCAAAATGTGTCAGAAACAAAATGTGCCAGTGAAGATGGGTGAAAATGGCCGATGCTGAGATCAGGGATGGGCAAGTTAGGGTACCTTAGAGGGGGGTAAAGAGGTCTACGACAGGGGGGTAGGGCACCGAAAATGGGGTAATCTCGGCCTTTGGCCGAGGTTACCCCCCCAAGCCTTTTTCTGGCAGGGGAATCAAAACAGAAAGTACAAAAGAAACAATGTTGCTACCTATTGAAGTCCTGGTGTGTGCCCTGCACACACCAGGACTCTTTTCCCACCCTTTTGCTTCTTGGCCGTCAGCCAAGGGTACCGTCGCAAAAAGGGGGCCGAGGGTACCCTTGGCCTTCAGCCAAGGGTACCCTCGGCCGAAGGTCAGGGGGGGTAACCCCCCCTATGCCCAACCCTGGCTGAGATTGAAAACCAACCAATAGGTAGGTACGGTACCGTGGTATAATCAATTGATTTATTTTTCAATTTATTTGCCACATAAAAAGTTGTCTTTCCTTTTTCAAAAATCATTTCTCTTTCATCTCATTATTTCTCACCTCTTGACCGGTTTAACCGGGAGCTACATTCCAGGTGAACTTTAAGAAAGTCTACTTTACTTTCATTCAATTAAGTGCAACACGTGATTGTGTTTTTTCACTCTTGGAATCTTGACACATCCCTTGTCTGAGTTTTCTACCTTCTTCAGCCAACATTACAATCGTTCATGATTGGGTTATGTTCACTTCCAATGTCCTACCCGGTTCCGGTCAACTGGTGAGTTCACACTTTGCATTGGTTATTAATTTCTTATTTTTTGAACAATTACACTAAAACTAGAACTAAAACTAACACAGCGTAGCACCAAACAATGAATTCGTTCAAAATAGACACACGCCAAATCCAATTCTAGTGAAGACATGTCGGAAACCGGACATTTCTAACAAGTAAACACTGAGAAGCATGAGCTTTTGTGAATAAAATTGAAACTCACCGACACCGATAAATTTTTGTGGGGAACGTACCAATCTGTTTCTTCTTTTTTCCTTTCGGCATGATGAGAAATTCATAAGAGAAGTCGCAGGCCAAACTCCACAGAACACAGTATCTAAGGCTAGGGCTTAGCCTTCAGCGAACTTAAAGGTACTAAGTACCTACTTCCGCACAAACAACTTTAGATCGGAACAAGGTTGTCCTGCTGTTGCTGGAAATTCAAAACAAAGAAGGC
>JASGXE010013875.1:0-12562 GCA_030068105.1 Sinentomon sp. SZTP_YWyxl
AGCGCTTCCCAGAAATGGAAAAGGAATAGCGTTGTGAATAGAAATTAAAGTTTCACAACATCAATCTACTATACCCATCGAATTGGCTGCTGTTTTGAAGCTTAGTGTAAATGCTAATGGAAAGTGGCTGATGGTGAAGGCAGAATTTCGGAAGCTTTGATTCAAGTCGAAAACCCAGTTGACGTTGCCATGGAAACCGTTTTATTTGTTTTGCGACTGACGGATGATGTGAAAAGATACCAAAATTAAACCGAAATGAGCGGTCGAATTGCTTCCACTTTTTGAAGAGTTGCGACCATTTTCCGTGATCGTCTTTTTATTTTTTCGCAATGATTAGTTGCTAGATGATTAAAATGCTCAAATATGCGCTTTATCCATTTGCAGTAGATGAATTCGACAGCTTTGATGAAGGCAGTGAATGATATTAAGTATGGGATGGAGAGGCAGTGTAGGACATAATTGCATAGAATAAAATGTTTACATTTTTAAACCGACGGAACAGAAAAAACCAATCAGAGGTTTCATAAACAACAGAAAAAATCTCAATTTGGTTCAATTTTTGATCAATGTTCCGAGTTAACAACTTGCAAAGCGCAAAGTCTATATAAAACTGTACAATCGTATAGAATAAAATTTCCACATTTTTTCACCGATCGCAGAGAAAAATGAATCAGCTCTTCGTTTCCGTAAATGATAGAAAAATTCCAAATTTGGGCTAAATCCATTGCAAATTTTTTGAGTTATCGATTTGCAACGAAAATCGACTTTTAAAACAGGGCTTGTGTTTTCAGTTTGCGGGTAAAAATAACATTTTTTCTTAGCAGATGACGCATTCGCGTCTGCAAAAGACAAAACAAAGACCGTTTGCACAACTGGAATCAGCAGAATTTCATCACATAACCCACTGAAAAAAGCAAAAATGTCATTTTCAGACATTTTCTGACCATCCACCTTAAAAAGAGTAGCAACTGATGAAAACAACACTATTTTATATTTGCAAGATTCACACAAATAGGTGGGAAAAAAATAAAAACACAAAACAGTGCATCAGATCCAATCAGCAACAAGTCGAAAATATTTTTAAAACTACAACAAAACACATTGGTCAGACTTGCAGACACAGGTGTCTCAGTCCTCAGTTATGGAGTAGAGATCAAGTCACTTCACAGGCTGTCTCCCAGTCACCATCGAACAAAGACCTGAGACATCAAATTTAAATATTTAATTATCAATCTTCATCGTTATTGGGAAATGTGACATTTCTCGATTAAATTTGGTTGGACTCTTTGGACCTCCAAGCTCACATTTTGCAAACATTTGGACATGGAGATTGGAATCTGTGGAGCTTTTGCTGGATGGAATCTGAAATAATAGAAGTGCACAATTTCATCGGATAACACTCAAAAAGTGCCAACGGAGGTCGAAAAATATGACTGTGCACAAAAAATAAATTTTTCTTTCGTGAACTTTTTCTTGCAGTTATTTGTGTGAGTGATCTTTTTCCTCATCACACAAAGATCACCTGGTTATCTTATCACCGATGATCTCAAATGAGGTGATGTAATTTCCATATCGTGTTGATTTTTAAATGCAAGAAACGAAAAATGCAAGGTTTGATTGGATTCATTGGCATGTGCATAGAATTGGAGAATTCGAGAATTTTTTTGCGTCAAAATTCCACTTCCGAGTTTCTCTCCATTGCCTGAGATGTGTAAATCAATAAATTAAAAAAGCATAATTATGCAGCTTCAAATCTTTGAAATTCCCACCAATTACTTTCGCAAATGTTATTCACTGGCTTCTGACCATTTCATAACATTGAACAAAATTATCAGTGCACTGAGATATGAAGCAGGGCCAGGGGTTCAATTTCAAATTTTGCAAAAAAATGAAATCATGGCAAAATTGGCCGCTTGCTATCCTTTGGCAATCCCGAGATTCTGGCCCAAAAAATATCTAGTGCAAAAAATAAACATAAGAAAAACACAAAATCATCAACAAGTATTTGGGTCGCAGCCTGCTACATTATTAGTTGTGTTTTCTTGAGGGCCAAATTCGTTTCATGCAAAACAGTCCTGTGCACCCAATTTTCCTGTCCAGACTCGCGTAAGTTTCCACGTGGGCACAGCCTAAATCCAATTTAAATATCTGCCTAGTCTTTTAATCCACCTGAAACCGCTGCCACAACTGCCCCATGGAGGCTTTTTAGAATCGCAACTCCATGGACCTAAGGAAATATTTCAACCAAAAAAGTGTGCTGGAGTGAATTTTGCAACTGTCGAGCCATGGTGGGACATTGCTATGCTGATGATAAGACAGTTTTAAGACAAAACTTCATGCATCTCTGATCTCAGCAAGGTTTTGTGCAAGAAGCGATGGTCGCCGAAACAAAAGCAGAACATTGGAAGAGGTGATGTTTACCATGCAGAGTAAACACACGTCACATTGTGCTCTGTTCTGTTCACTTCTTTTTCTCATCACCTGCTGCTGTCAATCCAACAAAAAAACAAAACAAAAGAGAACGACATGGAGTTATGATAAAGTTAAGTTTGCATAGTTTTTAAAAATTCTCAGAAATCCTTACTTGGGAGTCTGTTTGGAATGGCAAATCCAGACCACTCATCTGATCCGTCACAACAATCACAGATTCCGTCGTTGACTCGACTAGAGGGTATCACATCTGCAAAAATTGACAACATTGGTTGCACAATGTGAAATTCACTGAATCAGAAAACCATAACTCCTTTCGTACAGCTCTTCATGGTTTTATTCCAACCCTTCCATCATTTAAACAGTGCACTTCAGGACCATTAGACTGACAAATTCTGGAATGGTGCCATAGCCAAAACGCAATTCACGAAGCTTAAATTTCATTGAGACAGGTTCAAGTAGACAAAAAATCTGAAAAATTATCGCAGAAAGTAACCTGTCCATTCATGTTTTATTTTCTTTTTCATGGTGTTGCCTCCTGGGATATCTCGAGTTTTTGCATTGTAGAAATCACTATCAGAGTATCAAGATGGTAAAAGGAAAACACAAATCCCTGAACTTTACGAAAACTTTGTATTCATTTATGCGCATGAAACCAATTTATCCAACTTTGTGCAGGTCACGCCAGATAATTTCAGCGCTTGGTTAAACATAGTCTCTGAATCGTGCATCGAAAATGATTTTCTGGGTTGTTTTGAGAAAACGCTGAATCCAAATTTGGCCGGCCTTCCAGTTTCTGGTATTATTCTCCAAGGTGTGGAACATTTTTCAATGTATTTGCGTGTCCAATCGCCTTTTATTTCCTCTTTAAATTTCCCATGTATTTTTCTCGAACATGACAAAAGCCTTGCGTTTGGGCATCGTGGGAAGACAGTAAAAAATGGCAAAACTGACAAAAAGAGACACTGAGCCAATTTTGGCAAAAAACACAACACTCTCACTCACCTCTATAATACTGTGTAGAACAGTAGAACACACCATTTGTGCAAGCACTCGTGCCAGGTTCATCGCTGCCATCTTCAGGACAATCGCAGTAATCATCATTAACCTGACTGAAACTGATCACCGCCTCAGATCCAAGGCACTTGAAGTTGCCATCTGCATTGGCAATGTAGAGATTTTTTTGCTTCCGATAAATTCCAAACACAGGCAAATCGTTGATTGGAATTGGGAGGTTGTAGCGAACGTTATACTTGTGATTGAAGCTCTGCGTGTGGTTTTGCCTGCTCAGTTCACGATAGTCCTTCAGAAACAGCTGGATGTCCGACAACTTCGGGTGAACATGACGGTTTTCAAACCTGCCATTTGGCTTTCTCCCCCTGACATAGTCCTCGTTCAGCTGTTTGAAATAGACCAGCTGGTATATGATGAAAAGTACGCCACCACATGTTATAAACACCAGGGCCTTGCCTCTTCTGAGGAACCTCTGTACCCTCGATGAAAGTGACATCACGAACGATCATCGAGGGAATGAAGTTGCTTTGTTGAGAAACAAATAATCTTTCTGTTCCCTTCTATACATGGCGCATACATTTGATAAGTACAGCCTAACCTTCAACTCTGGCCTAAAAAAGTCAAAATTCTCATTTTTAACAAACAAAAAAGCATTCCAGATCATAATTAAAAATCCCCGTTCAGGGCAGATGACAAATGTGCCAAAATTCTTTATTTTGTATTGTTTATTTTCTATTGACTTTTCTTTTAAATGTGTCCTTTTTGTCCATTGTTGAAAAGGGAAGCCATCTGGATGAAGTTCGCAGCCTTTTATTTTGTTAGTCAATTTGTTTTTTTCTCCCTTTTTGTGAAAAAAGGCTGTCAAACAACATTGATCTTGTCTGAAGTGCTGCACTGAATCAGGGCATTTCAAAAATGTGAAGAAATGTCACAAGGTATTCTCTTCCACCGGATGAAATATGGCTTTGTTCTGCAAAACGGATTAGAAGATGCATTTTTGCCACAGGCCTTTTTCACACCTGCTTTTGCCTGTAACTCCAGAGTGAGGCACACACATAAACATGTGAATAACATTCATCATTTTCTGGTCTCTTTTCGCCTGCAAAATTTCGAAAAAATTTTACTTCTTGGGTTTATCCTCCTTCAGTTTTCAAGTATTGTTCTCTTGGGCTCGAATTACAGCAGCCGCATTTGGAAAAATGAGCTGCACAAAACTTCCGGGGCAAGAATGGGCGGCGCAAAAGTTTCCGGGCAAGAACTGTTTCTTTTTGTCATCTGCCTCAATTTGTTTTGGATCGTTTCAGCCGGCTTGGATTTGCATTGTTAACACATGCTTGTAACATTTGTAAAAAAAACATTCAAATTTACATTCTCTCAAAAAAGATGATTTCCTTTTCTGGGAAACACCAGCCACATTCTGCTGCGGATGCGGGATGTCGCCACCAGTCACCACTCAACAACGCCATCATTATTTTGATGCACTTGCATTGCACTGCGAGAGCGAGAGGACAGTATAAGGGCAGTGACTCCCTCCCTTGTTTTGGACTGGGGAGGCCATTTTTTAGTTCGGCCAGCGGTCTTCCGGAATCCGGGATTCGTCTTTTATTAATATATGCAAATCGGGGTGCATTCCGATTTGTCGCATGGACATCACTTACATCAACAAGAAATCGACATCACGCTCCCTCCGGTAGAAAAGGGGCCAACAATGGGAAATATGTTTGTTTTGAGAGTGCAAATCAAAGCCACCCCTCAGTTCTTATCCATCACGGGGGCCAAAATTTACAACGGCATATACCTTGCAACTTTAAATATAACTCCACCAACTCTGACCTCTGCTTGGAGTGCACCCAAAATTTTTTGCCATCCCATCAATGGATTTGTGTGGCTTCTCTGTTGCGAATGTGTCAGAAGGACCAGCCAATTCCTCAAGCAGGTAATCATCCGTTTTTCACAGGTTTATTTTCCAAATTATTGCAATGTGAGTTTTCAAGAATCATCCTCACTCAATATTTAACAGAAAAAATCCAACTTCCAGGGAAATCCGTCCTTCAGACACTCTTCGCCCTGGACAAATCAAAGGGAGCTAAGTGAAAAAAACTTTAATTTCTATTCCTATGTATTTCAAATTGGAAACCATTATTTTTCAACAATCACTTAGCTCCCTTTTATTTGTCCAAGGCGTCTTATCTGGAGTTCCACTCCTTTAAATCCTGCTAGGCAACACATTTTGGCCACTCACCAATGGAGTTAGATGGCTGCAACAGTTCTCTGTTAAAGTTACCAGACAGTTCCTCAAAATAAACGGTAACTAAATCAAATTTTCATGGGCTTATTTTCGAATCTCGACATTTAGCATGGTTATTTTATTTTCCAAGCACAAATTTCTGGGCCAAAATTAACAGATTCATAATTTAACATCAAAATCATATTCATAACAGAAAATTCATAATTTTCTTTAGCTTCTTTAGACCCCCTGTCTGGGGCCACAACCAATTTAATCAGTTGGGTCTATGCCCCAAATGCAATACAAATTCTTTTTGTCACTTTCCAATGTGAAGTTTTGTACAAATTCATGAAGCTAGATTGAGGTAACTGATTTTGTCAACCCATTTCCCATTTAACTGTATTGAAATTTGAAATGGAGTGATTCTTTGTAGTTTTGCCTTGGTATCCCAAAGTGCAATTAATTGTTAAGCACAATTTCTGTGATGTTCAATTGTTGCATCCTGGTAATGTTTTGACCTTCTGTGAAACCAGAAAAAGGTTTGGCCTGCCCAAAATCTGCACTTTGGGGTGAGGGAATTCTCAAAGCTTTTCTGTAAAAGTCAGGGAATTTATTTCTCGGAAAATGCTAGACACCCTGCTCATAGCAGTACAACTATTTCAGAACCGATAAAAATGACAGAAAAAGCCAGTTGGCACAAACGAATGCATTCACATCAAAACTGTGGCTGAAAAAGAATCGTCAACTGAGCAGAGGTTCATCACAATGACAAATGGAAATATTGTGTTCTGACTTGAGTGGAATTGCAAAAGAAAACACGAGTCAACAAGATCGGGATTTACGAAATGCTGTCGACAGCAGAACTTGGAAATGATGCTGATTTTTTCACATTTTGTTGGTCGTACTTTTGCTTTCTAATAATTGCAATGCGTTTTTAAGGGGGGATGCGGGTGTCGAAAGATAAACTTCCACATTTCTAAACCAATTTTATTGAAATTTGGTACATACACACTTCGGACACATTGTGCAGTGCCTATGTGCAAAATTTCAACTGTCCAGGGAAAAGTAGTTTTTGAATTGTAAGCTGGGCGATGCCCTTGCAAGCAATTAATAAAACGAATAAAATGATCAAAAAATGTTTACACAACTTTAGCGCTTATTTTCTGGAGATCCGGTTCAGCTTTTTCGCCTACTCTTCATGAAAGTGTGCTTAGTTTGCTTGCAAATAGAACTGTTCATTAGTTTTAACCCAAAATTCATGAAAAACATGGTGCTTCAGTAATTTTCAGCATTTTTAGACATCTTTTGAAAGAATAGCTCAAAACTTGGAGAAGGAAAAAAATCAACAATTAATTGTGGCTCTTATCTGCCAAAAGAGCAGCATTTTTCAGTAAAGGTGCCAAGTTTTACCTTTCTAGCTTCTGCTGAGAAAAAGCAATCGAAAGTTCAAAAAATGTCAAAAAAGTGAAAGCTGTAAAATTACATCTTGAATTTCGCGGATTTTATACCGTCGCTTGAAAAAAGCGACGCACGGGAATCATGATGGCTCCTCAACCAATAAAGCTACAGTGATGGCAATTACATAGTTGAAATCACCACAAAATGGGTAATTCGGTGACACCAAAAAGTATTAAGTAAAGCCCAAAAATCAAACATTTTTAATTTTTCTGACCAAGTATCTTGCTACCTGCCAACCAATAAAATACTGGAGATAGCACAAGGCATGCATTCTGCACTGAAATTACTCAACCGGTCATTGTCCCAATGTCGTAAATGAAGTTGAAGATCATCTTTTATCCCATGGATTTTTTGTCAACTGCAAATTGCAATTGAAAAAATAAGGATCCTCGGTGTTAGATGGTCTTCGTTTGAAAAAAATAGATCATTCATTGTGATCTTCGTTTACAAAATTTGACCATTCATTGCGATCTTCTTTTGAGAAATTGGACCATTTGAAGTCATGATAAAATAAACTTTCCTGACTAACTGACTGATATAAATTATTGGGACTTCTTGCAGCTTTGAAAATTTGGAATCAGCACCGTTTTTCATAGCTGAGAAGTGAGAACAGGTAAATCTGAAAACTGCTGTTTTTGCCAGTCAACGAGGTGATTCTGGGGGTTTTCAAAATTTTCATAAATTGTAACCAACATGCCCATACGGGGCACGTAAACATTCACTTGGCACGCATTCGCTTGGAACACACCAAGTTTTAAAGTGATGCCCAAGAAAGAATGTTCAGTTGGCGAAAAACTATTCAAGTGGACGTTTGGGACCATGCAGCGGCAGTTCCTCGGGGCGCGGTCCAGACAGGGGGTTGGTGCCCGAAGGCCGTAGGGGGCGAAGCACCATAGTTCATAATAGGTGTGCACAGCAAGAATAAAGCACATATTTTGTTTGCGTATTTGGAAGATGGTTTTAATTCAATGTACCCAAAATTTAATCGATAGAAGAGAATAAATAGCACATCTATTAACTTTATCCTCATCCAAATATGGAATAAAACAAAAGGAGAGAAATGGAAAAAAAAGGAATAATCAGTCATTCGTGCAGAGGAAGTCCTGAATAAGAAAGCCACCAATAGAAAGGTACCCTGGCAGTCTGTCTTTTTTCTCACTCATTGCCTTCCAACAGAAAATGAGCAAATTACATCTCTGAAAACCAGTCCCAACAGGAAACTACGTACAGACGCAGCAGAATTATGTTATCCATGTGTGAAAAATGAAGGTTGTTGAGATTTCAGCAAAAACTTGCTGCTCAAAAATTGCAGTACTGAGAAAGCAGTCTGACATTTTTATCAGGCTTTGTTACAATCTGCACTTGAAAACTTTACGATGGACTGCATGCAAAATAAGTCAATTTGCCACTCTGGCATTCTTTGCCACGTACTTGTGAGCCCAGACGTGTGCAAAGTCACGTTATGAAAAATTCACATCACTTAACATCATTACATCATCTGACGGAAAAGTGTCCTGTGGATTTGCGATGACTGACACAAAAAGCAATATTTTGATAAAAAAAAAAATCTCACTCATTTTGCCAGGTTCCAATGAATTTGTGCAATTTCGAAAACAGAATGCCTTACCGCAGTTAAGAGTAGGACTCGCAGCATTATTTGCATGTCAAGGTCTTCCAGAAGAAACAATACAAACTCCTCCCCGTAAAAAAGTGTTTCCAACATACATAAAATAAGGGCAACACATCCAAACATAACAAGCAAACAAAATCAGACAAGGTGCCTTAATTAGTTACACTGCAGTACAGTGTTGAAACAAGTCTATTTCTTGTGCAAAGCTCCGATGGCTTCCTGTCACTCATTTGGAACCAACAACGGAGAGCACAGTCAGGTGGGAAACTATGCGACAGCCTTTTCTGAGGTTTTGAAACGTGAAATATCACTACCATCAGCAGTTACTTCTATGGAAGTTGAAAAAACCTGCCATTTCCATGACGAAAACGATTTCTCCTAGTGCTGTGCTCCCCGCAGGAAATGAATGAATTTGAAAAATCAGCAAAAATGACATGCATTGAAAATGTCCGGTTTCTCATGGCGTGTATGAAAACTGGTGCCACATAAGGAATTTGGAAATTGTGGAAAAATTTCAAAATTTTTCTTGAATCTTTGAAGATTTCGAGGTGTTCTTGAAGTCTGAAGTCAATTTTTTGAAAGTGTGGCAATGTTTGTGTCAAAAAGATTGTTGGAGTTCCAAAGGTGGCATTGTTGTGACCAACATGACGGTTTTGAGATGTTATCGGCCCAAATTGTGGTACTGCTATCAAACTTTCAACTGCAATGCTGTAAACGATGTTGTTGACTAAGAGCGCACATTTTCTCAGTGTGCTCACCTCACGTGCACAAAATTTGTCACTTTTACTCTTTTTTTCTGCAAAACACACTGAAACTCGCAAAACAGGAATTCTTGTGCATCTTGACAGCCATATTGGAGACCAAAGAAAAGAACACCTCTCTTTATGCAAGAGTTCTGCACGGTCACTGTTCCAATGCATGTCTGATTTTTGCAATGACATTCAAGGACAATTCCAGAACATAAATTAAAATTTCAAGGCCAATAAAAATGTGAATATTTTTACCAAATTCACATTTTTTTACAACTACACATATTAACTATAACTTAACTGTGTGACCGAGCATATATGACCGAGCATATGACTTTCTGCGAAGGTAGAGACTCCCATGTCACCAACAGACAATGTTTCATTGCAAAGTTTGAAAAGACTTCTGGGCTCAAATTTTCATTTCAGGGTCTTTTGACATCTAATTCTAACACTCGTACCTTTTGTTTTGAAGGACTACACTTTTCAATGAAGGACTGTTGTACACATGTTTTGAAAGACAAATGTTTTCTGTTTTTTTAGCGTCATTGAGGCTCTTCGTATTTTTCATCAAAAGTCGCCAAACCAGGCTCGGGGGGCCCCACACAAATTTTTTTGTGGATTTTCTCATAATTTCCAGTTTTTGTTTTATGTCGAAATGTCATTTCAGATGTGTAAAAGTCGAATACAAACTCAGATTTTGGCAATAAACCTTAATTTTGACCAAAATTCCAATTCGCTAGGCTTTCCATAAAGCGATCAATGCTTTTTCTCCGCTTTTGTTTTTCGATGCAATTTTGAACTTTCCATTAGTGTTTCTCAGCAAGCTCCAGAGGTAAGGGAGGTCAAATTTGGTAAATTGAATGGAAAAGTCCTAAACTGAGTGACAAGAGTCGGAATTTCATATTTCTTCCCAGAGTGCCACTGTCACTCATATTTCCAAAATATCTTGGCACTTGGCCATCGCGAGTGCAAACAAAACTGTCAAAATACATTTGAGTAAAAACAATAAAATTCTGGCTCTGTCACTCAATTTTTCATGAAACTATTTTTGTATACTCACACCTTTAAAAATACTCTCTACTTTTACGTAGCACCGATGGAAAGTTTCGGTTGGATATTTTTAAACAAATGGCTGCTAAATCTTCACAAGGTGAGCTTGGATGCTGAAATTTTGTGTGCACACTTTTGTGATGCCCCCAAACATGCTTACCAAAAATGAACTAAATCGGTTGAAAAATGCGGAATTTGGATTTTTCATTGGTATGCCCCCCCCCCCCCCCTAAAACAGATGGCTTCTTTCCAAGAAAATGCACCCCGATATACAATTATTATTTTTATCCAATTTACTTGGATACTTTTCCTTTGGGGTGCATCATTGCGGGTTCATTGAGGTTCATTGGACAAAATTTCACCTCCCTACCTCAATGGGTTCTCATTTCAAGTCTTAGCGGGTTACGTTTACCGCCCAAAACGAAATTGGCAAACCCGAACCTTTTAGTAGTCAAAATAAAAAAAATCATTGCAATTATGTTGAATGGGAAATGTGAAAAGAGTTGGTTTTAATATCATGCGAAAATGGCTATGAAAATGCATTTTTCACTGTGTGCATCAGTGATAACTAGTTCCCATGAGAATCCCGCAGGTCTGGGACAAAAAATCACATGGAAAACATTCAGCCAGATGCATCATGGCTGCTGTTGCGATTTTTTGATTTCTAACATGTTAAAAAAAGTTTAACACTTCTGTTGTTGCAAAGGATGCAATCAATGTGATAATGGCCACAAATTCAGGGTGACAATTATTTTGTGCATACGGTCGGTTGTCTTTTTTTTTCAAATAACACACATAAGGCTTAGCAAATAACACACTTAGCAAAAAACCCAATGCAAAAGCGAAAACTACTAGCCACAAAAACAGCGATTTAGGATTGAAATAATAACACCAAACAGTTGATTAAATAATTTACATGCAGGACCTTCTCAAGGGGTTCCCCGACAGGCATTCTGCAAACATCAAAGGGTGTCCCAACAGGAGAACCTCTTGAACGAAAAAAGGTTCCTTCTTTACAGGGTATGCTAGAATTCCAACTGATTTCATGGTGCACAAATGAACAGCAATGCGAGCCAACTGTCTTGTTCGGGTACAATATTCCATACATATTCCCAAACATGGAATTGTCCTGGAGGGGGGGACTTCATGCACGCCTCAAGTTCTAAACACTATGGGGCTTAAGGGGGGGCCAACCCAAAATTACTAACTTCGGTGTTTATTATTCGATTGCAGCCAAATTTTGCACACATTTGGTGATAGGTGAAGGAAGTTTGTGTGTGAAATTTCACCTCTGTATCTTAAGTGGTTCCAGTGTTATTCATGTTTTAGTAAAAATCATTAAGCTGAACTTTGCACGACTCCTGTATTGTAACGTTATGTATTATTTAACTTCAGTTTGCACCAAACTCCTCCAAAAGGTGCCAAAAGTGGAGTGACAGAGCCAGTTTTTTTCATTCTTGACCCAAAACTTTTGAAATGGTTCCTTGCGAGACTTGTATTTTAAGAAGCGATGCACTTGGGAAGATGAATGCCAAAAAAAGTGGAAACAGGTTGAAAATATCAAAATTCCGGCTCTGTCACTCCATTTCTGACAAAAAACAACATCAGTATGCAAAATTTGGCCTTTTTATCTTGTCAAATGGATGAGATAGAGCATTCAAAAGCTTAAAAAGGCAGGTGAAAAGCGATTTGCGGCAAATAAGCATTTTACGAAAAGGACAAAGAACAAAATATCTGTGTTCCGCTGTTTGAAAAAAGTCTCTCATTTGAAAACGGATTGAGATATTTATTGACCTCTGGTTTTTGCATTGAAATCCTCAGAAAAATTCTCTATGAGAATGCAACAAAAACCAGACATGCAAAATTTGGCAAAAAATTTTCAATTTTGGGTTGGGCCCCCCCCCCTTAAGGGGAAACTTTGAACAATTTACGACTGCTCATCAACTTTGGTCAAAAAATTTGACCCCTGAAGTCCTTTTACTCTAAATTCTGTAACAGTTAGAC
>JASGXE010013876.1:0-11496 GCA_030068105.1 Sinentomon sp. SZTP_YWyxl
TGCCATTAATGATCATCATTGAAACCCTTCCACTTTCCACAAAAACTTTCCACCATCATGCTTTTAAGTTATTTTTTCAATTGATTAAATTTTCCCTCAATTTTAAGCACCATCGAGCCAATTCTCGCACAAAAAGAACAACAAAAATGGATGTGATCATTTATCATAATTATCACAAGAAACAGGAAACAATAAAAACACATATGAAAGCTGCAAAAAATTGTCATCCAATTCGAGCAAGAGCAGGACTATTTTTGGGGTGTCATCTGTGAAATGTCATCAACGGAAGGCTCGCAAACACTAACCTTCCCCGAAGGACCATCAACAGTCTTCTGGGTCGCAGTAATTGCATGGACAGTAGTCATTAGACCCTCAATTATTTCAAAATTGTCATTGATGACTTTAGCCAACGGAGCCAGGCAGTTAGTGGTGCAACTTGCATTTGAGATGACTTTGTTCGATGGATCGTATGACTCGTGGTTGACACCAACGACGTACATCGGAGCATCGGCACTTGGAGCAGAAATGATAATCTTCTGAGCTCCCCCGCCAAGATGAAGCTAGTCGAAAAGAAAGACAAGAATCCTCAATCAGCTGGTTTGCCTACAGCCTGTCGCACCAGCATCGTATCTGATTTTTTGCGGTTTTTTCAATTCTTTTGAATCGTTTTTTAATCCCTTGACTACTGCTTTTTTATGTTCACAACAACCAGTTGCCTTTGTTGTCGTAATTTTGACTAAATCAATTAAAAAAAAAAAAAAAATAAGCTAACTGAACTTTTAAACATGTAAAAAAAATCAGAAACAAGCTGAGAAAATGAGGTTTTGGGATATTTTCAGTGGCTTAAATATGAAGAAGCAAGGAAACAATGAAGTCGGAGAGAGAGATGCAATGAAAAAAATCAAAAACGGGCACGAGACTGTTCATTTCCAATGGAGCAGACAAAAAAAGAAAACTTGTGAGCGTAATCCTCAGTTTTGGTACACATTCCCTTTTAACGATGACATCCCCCGTGTCAGTTAAGGTTCCGTTGTTTTAAATGTGTTTTTCCCAAATTAAAACGCGGCCTTTTAAGGACCAACACCCCCCCGGTTCAGGTTTAAAAGGCCGCGTTTTAAATTGATTTCGGCTCTGGGACAGTGAAGTTGTTCCTTTTTGCTGGGACATGGAACTTTAGCTGTTTTGCCTGCAAAGGAAGACAACACCTTTATTGATCTATCGCAAGGAATTAAAACGGTGTTGGGCTTTTCTGATTTTGTCACAGGCAAGTGGGTAAATGCAATGCAAAACCCTGAGCAGGGGTTGTTTGTGGGTGATGATCTGCACTTGTAGGTATCTTTGAAATGTTCACTTCACAAAGGTTAAACCAACACTGACACCAACCACAATCGTGTTTCTCACAGCTGTTGGCAGTTGGATACAGACCTTGGGAAAACATTATCAGCTGCAAAAGAAATTGAGAGTCACTCACTGTCGTTAGGTAAGAAATTGAGAGTCACCCACTGTAGTTAAGTACCTAACATCCAGTCAGTAAAAAAGCCAATGCTCCCATCAATTTCCAACTTAGAATTAGGTTGCAGGTGGTCACCCCTTTCATTGTCTAGATGCAGAGTTGCCAGCTGATCTCAATTCCTTGACTTTTTCAGGGTTTTCAAGTCCTGTGCCAGGAAATTGCAGGCCCTTTTCCGGCACCCTGCCTGTAAACTGCTAGGGCCTATTTGATGCAAGTTTAAAAGCAATAAAAAATAAAAATATCGACGATTCAAATCAGAAGCAAACGAAATTTGAAAAATCTGATTTTTTGAATCATCATTGATTTAGGCCTAAATCATGATTGTTTGCACCTAAATTAAATGATTTTAATAAGCTAAATTGATGCCAAAGCTGCAAAAATGGATCAATTTCAGTAAAATGGGATTTGGAGTATAGAGCACTAACAGAAGCCTTCTCAATGGTTGTGAAAACGCCAGTGGATTCCACGATGTATTTGGCACCAGCCTTGCCCCATGGAATTGCTGTTGGATCACGTTCCTGGAAGACAGCAATTGGCTGACCTGGAAGAAATCAGAGACAGGTAGGTACATAGCCAATTAAAATTCAGATGCCCAGAAGGTACCCTGCACCACCTACTCATACTTACGCAATGTAAAGGGATACCATGAGCAAGCATATTTTGTGTTTCTTTGTGCATATCCCAGTGGGCACCACACACTCATGTCACACAAAATGATAAGCATCATATAAAGCATATTTTGTTTGCCTTGTGCATTTTATGTAACTTGCATATTTTGCCTTTGCCTTTCGTTGCGCATATCATGTTTATTTTTTCTTGCTTTTGTTCATTCTTTTTTTGAAAATGATCAAGAATGCACCAAAACATGAATGGGAAAATTGGAGCAAGGCAACCTGTGAACTGGTAGAGAAATATTATGTACCCACAGGGTTGGAAAAAACGTGTTTTTTAACATAAAAAACGTTTTAAACGTTTAAAACATGTTTTTTTTGTTTTAAACATTTTTTCTCCATGTGTTTCTTGCGTTGTTTAAAACATGTTTTTAAACAGTTTTAAACATGTTCCAAAAGCTGCCAAGGCTAATTTTGCAATAATTTAGTGACAATGATACTTGAAAAAGGCAACAATAATGGTTTTATAGATAATATTGACAGAAAAACGTCGAAAAAATGATAAAATACGCAAAAAGCATTTTTTTGCTTTTGGTGATTGTTTTAAACAAGTTGTGGTTGTTGAAAACATGTTTAAACGAACACGGAACAACCCTGTGTACCCACACACGCAAGCAAATGGGGGAGCCAGATACACATTAAAATGCAACAACAATACAACTTTGCAAAAACACAACTTTGAAAGATCAACCTTTGTTGTCATTTGGCATATTTATTTCTACTCTAATAGGTAATGGGGGCAACAATAATCAAATGAAAAAAGTAAAAACCATTAGGTATGTGCGTACACCAATATTCCCCAATTGTACAAGGAGAAATCTTGGAAAGGAAAAGCTACGGTGAACTGTAAGTGTTTGGACCTGGGACTGCCTTCAGCTGCCTTGCTGAGAAAAGCTTGTCTTCTCTTCATTAACTTGTCATTTGACAAGTTAATGAAAAAGTCTGGTTGATCACTAAAGGCTGAGCGATTCGAGAAGCAATATGCAAGTGCCTATGTATGCACTACCTACCTACATCGAATGTGATCAGCAGCTTTGCAGAAAAGGCTACGGGCATTTTGTCAGAGGCTATTCCGACTGGAGATGCTACTTGACAAAGCAATTTGAATGCCTCTGATATCATCAAAGGAGAGGCAATTGACATGTCTGTGGAGCAGGTTCCTCGAGTTTCTCCGAAACAGAACTGTCAATGGAGACCACTTACAGACCATCACTCAAGAACAGGATGTAGACAAGTTCTAAGTGCTCAGCCATTCGCAACCAGGCAGAACCAGTCTAATCTTGCTGCAACGTTGACCTGTCCATTTCTAATTTTTTTCTCGAGACTTTTATTGCAGGCATAGTGACGTTCAAAAGATGAAGAAATGACTTTTGTTTGCAAAAAGTTGAATTCGAACAAACCAAGAGGAAAACCACGGAGTCAGAGAACCCATCGAGCAGAGGCAGCCAGAAAAAAAAGGAACAGGGGTCACGTGGCCCAAACATTTAAGGTAGATGAACCCCACGAGCAACCAGGTGTCTCAAACATTCTTAGGCTGCTGCAGTCTAAGAATCATCCTGACACCTCAAAAACCTAAATAAATGGTCAGGTGCCACTCTTCTGCAGACCAAAAAGGTCTGGTAAATTCACGTTTATGAGAGACACTCCTTACCATTGACAATGAGCTTGCCATCCTCGGACTTCACCTCACCCTTGAATCGACCATGAGTAGAATCATATTTGAACATGTAGACCATGTAGTCTACTGTAATGAAAGGGTCGTTTATGGCAACCACCTGGAAAATGAATGGAAAGAGAGCAATTTAATTAAATTCATTGCTACACATGTGCCAATTTTCAAATACGTGGCTGGCATGGATATAATGGCATTCCATCAGGCATCTCCAGCATGCCAGAAGGGCATCTCGCAATTTATTTACAAATTGTTCTAGAACTGAGATAGTCGAGTTGCGGATGATGGGTACCTATTCCAATATTGTCACATCTGATCTGACAAACCAATCTCTGAGGAGCAAAAACGGCCAAATTTTGCCAGCTCCTCAGGCACATTCCATCTACCAAAAAATCAGGCATCTTCAGCTGAATGGAAGGAAGGTTAACCAGACAAGAGTGATAATGGCAAATTCTTTGTGTTTCTCACTTTGTTCCATTGAAAAGGCTGTCGATTATTTTGCTACTTGCATCCTTGGACTTTTACAGTCGATTACACATGCCACACAAATCGGCCAGGTTTTGCAGTTGCAGTTGAAACTCGCAATGAACGTATTTTGACAGGTCAGTTGAAACTCGGAACGGATTTATTTTGACAGGTCAGTTGAAACTCGGAACAGATTTATTTTGACAGGTCAGTTGAAACTCGTAACGGATTTATTTTGACAGGTCAGTTGAAACTCGGAACGAATTTATTTTGACAGGTCAGTTGAAACTCGGAAAGGATTTATTTTGACAGGTCAGTTGAAACTCGGAACAGATTTATTTTGACAGGTCAGTTGAAACTCGTAACGGATTTATTTTGACAGGTCAGTTGAAACTCGGAACGAATTTATTTTGACAGGTCAGTTGAAACTCGGAACGGATTTATTTTGACAGGTCAGTTGAAACTCGGAACGGATTTATATTGACAGGTCAGTTGAAACTCGCAACGAAATTATTTTCACAGGTCAGTTGAAAGTCGGAACGAATGTATTTTGACAGGTCAGTTGAAACTCGGAACGAATTTGTTTTGACATGTCAGTTGAAACTCGGAACGGATTTATATTGACAGGTCAGTTGAAACTCGGAACGGATTTATTTTGACAGGTCAGTTGAAACTCGGAACGGATTTATATTGACAGGTCAGTTGAAACTCGCAACGAAATTATTTTCACAGGTCAGTTGAAAGTCGGAACGAATGTATTTTGACAGGTCAGTTGAAACTCGGAACGAATTTGTTTTGACATGTCAGTTGAAACTCGGAACGGATTTATATTGACAGGTCAGTTGAAACTCGCAACGAAATTATTTTCACAGGTCAGTTGAAAGTCGGAACAAATTTATTTTGACATGTCAGTTGAAACTCGGAACGAATTTATTTTGACAGGTCAGTTGAAACTCGGAACAGATTTATTTTGACAGGTCAGTTGAAAATCGGAACGGATTTATATTGACAGGTCAGTTGAAACTCGCAACGAAATTATTTTCACAGGTCAGTTGAAAGTCGGAACGAATTTATTTTGACAGGTCAGTTGAAATTCGGAACGAATTTATTTTGACAGGTCAGTTGAAACTCGGAACGGATTTATTTTGACAGGTCAGTTGAAACTCGGAACAGATTTATTTTGACAGGTCAGTTGAAACTCAGAACGGATTTATATTGACAGGTCAGTTGAAACTCGCAACGAAATTATTTTCACAGGTCAGTTGAAAGTCGGAACGAATTTATTTTGACAGGTCAGTTGAAACTCGGAACGAATTTGTTTTGACATGTCAGTTGAAACTCGCAACGAATTCATTTTAACAGGTCAGTTGAAAGTCGGAACGAATTTATTTTGACAGGTCAGTTGAAACTCGCAACGAATTTATTTTAACAGGTCAGTTGATAGTCGGAACAAATTTGTTTTGACAGGTCAGTTGAAACTCGCAACAAATCTGTTTTGACAGGTCAGTTGAAACTCACAACGAATTTATTTTAACAGGTCAGTTGAAAGTCGGAACGAATTTATTTTGACAGGTCAGTTGAAACTCGGAACAAATTTGTTTTAACAGGTCAGTTGAAACTCGAAACGAATTTATTTTGACAGGTCAGGTGTCCGTTACTTACGCATGGCGTCGGGTTTGGTCAGGTTAGGTCAGGATAGATTGGTTCAGGTTAGACGAGACCTAACCTAACTTACGTAAACTAATTTAAGTAACTAGGCCTAACTAAACAAATCTAACCAAATTTCACCCAAAGAGACACAGGTTAGTGCTCTCATCGTACCCTTCTTTTTGGGTGCTCGTCGTCAGTGACACACGCCAACGAAAGTGACCGTATGCATGGGGGCATTTTCCTGTTGGGTTTGGTCAAGTCAGGTTTAATTGGGTTCGGTAGGTACACACCTTATGGGTACAAATCTTACTTTCCCTAGTCAAACCAACCTAGTCAACCCAACCTGACCTAAATTCAACTCACCACATGATGGAAATGCCAATGCTTACGGTGACTTTAGTGTGTTTCGCCGACAACCGGAGTGCCAAAAAAGCGGTAGAATGAGAAAACGGCACCATAAAACTTTCGAAATAGAACATTGTGATGTCACATGCTTGCTCACAACACCACAAAAAAGGAGCAACCTTCATCTCCGGAAGGTGTGCAAGAAGAAGCAAAGTGTTAATGATTCTCGGGTCCAGAAGTTTTGAGCCGCTTGATGACTATTTAAAGGAAAAAAATCCCTTCTGCCAAACCAAAAATCATAAGATTGCAAAACACACATGCAAAAATCCCAGGACCAGAACAATCCACTAAAATAGATCATCATTTATTCGTACAATCGTCTTTTGCAGACTGTTTTTTTGCTTAATTATTTTTACTATAGAGATCATAGGTTGAGTTGAGGTTGCTTAATTATTTTTACTATAGAGATCATAGGTTGAAGTCGCTTAATTATTTTTACTGTAGAGATCACAGGTTGAGGTCATCCATCAGCAAGGGTGATTTGTAGGGGGTTCGGAGGAATACTTAAAACACTCCCTGCTTAAAAACATTCAAGGAAAGGTATCCTACGTACACCTTGCACAAAATACGGGTTGGATATTTTATCCCTAAAGTTTAGATTTACCTCCTACCCCAGTAATGACTTTTCCACAAATCGGGCTCTGAATTCATGACTTTCCTGATCCACAGAATTTAGCAAACTTTGTTTACCCACATGCATAAAACAAAAACATGTGAGACAAAAAAAAACAACTCCAAGCAGAGAATTCAAGAAGTGATCATTGAGTTCTTAAAAAAAAGTTTAGCATTAAAAATGCATAACACTGTTCATTTGTTACTGTGAACAACGACCAAGATTCTGCTGCCCTGTGGAGTCACACATGCTGCACATTTGGCAATCCCATCTATTTTTGCTGGCACATTCATCTGCTGTTCAGATTGTGGACCAGCCGCAGAAAAGAAACCAATAGGTAGGTAGGAACCTACCTAATTATTTCCAAAAAGTGTTGGCAAAATATGCCTTACCTGGGCTCCCTTTTCAACTGCTGCCCTCAAAACAAGCCGGCCAATTCGACCAAACCCATTGATTCCAATGGCCGACATGATCTCAGATTGTGGACTTCACAAGAAAGCAGTTGACAAGCAATTAGCAACCAAGCAAGAAGCCTCCTGTGGTTCCCTAAAATATCGGTAGGTGCCTGTGTAGGTATCTAAATGTTTAAATGAATGGATAAATGACAAAAGGCTAGCCTGCCAAGAGAATGCAAACACGGGGCCCACAAGGTGGACTCCAAGAATGACAAGATGAACAAAAAGGTCCATGCAGATAAAAAATCCAAATTGCAGTTTTCTTTGCAAGTGGGTACCTAGGTACCGGAGTAAATGTCATGTCAGGAATAAAAGCCCAAAAGGCTGCTTTTCTCAACACTGACCAGTGCCCAATACTGAGATTCTCCTTTGCAATAGGCCCTATCTGAAGGCTAGAAGGTTCCGGATGAAAACCACATATTATGAGAATATGTTCCTATCTCTTGACAGACAACCATATTACTCAACTTACACTCAGCCTCAGGCGCAACTTGTAGCCACTTAGGTACTCGTATAGTCTTGCCACTGATGTTCTCTAGTGGCCAATGCACTTGCCTCATGTTGCCAATGCACTTGCCACATGATCTGAAGAATCCCGGTTCAATCCACGCTGGTGATGTATTTCTCGAAGGCACTGCGAGCTTCCTGGCAAGAGAGAAGGCTGTCCTGGCATGTCATACCAAGGTATCGGTGATGTAAAATCCGATATAACATTTTATGAGATGATTTCCAGTTGGAAACAATAACTAGGTAATTAAATTTCACCCAGCGCCAACCCGGCCAAACTTAACCAACTCTGTTGTCACATGGTCGGGACACTTGGGCGCACATACCTATATCATCCATGAATTTAAGCTGCACCCAGGGATGGGTAAACGTATAAAACTCCACGTATTATACGTGCGTATAATACGTACGTATAATACACGTAGAAAACGTATAAAACTTAAAAGTCGAGTGATACCTCATTTTTTGCAGAAAAAGCTGCTCTTTAACATGTTGACCTCCTTTTTATTACATAACAATAATGACTGGCGTCATTATCAATGAAAGAGAAAAATATAAAACGATTAACCAGTGAAGCCCCGCAATTGCTTTCAAGTTGGCCACACAAGACGATATCAGTCACTCACCATTGTAGAATGCATTTCAAAATTGCATGTGCACTAAAACATGTGAAAGTTGATGATGCCAAATTGGAAACAGGTCTAGATGCTTGGAGCCCATGTGCCCAGTAAAACTAAGGGAGAATTGCATAGAAAACCAAAATGACAATGATGGGAGAAGGCAAAAAAATGACATCACTGGCGAACTTGAATGCAAGAATGGTGGCAATGAGAAAGGAAATTCTTGACTGCTGGATTCAATCCGGTGCTGCCTCAGGTACCCAACATCCTTGGACCGACTCAATATTCCTGTGCCAATTCTTCTGTTCTGACAACCCGGAGGTCCAGATTTCTGCCACCACCAGAAAAATGACTTAGCAGTGACAGCCAGAAGGGTGAAAATGGCAAGCACACATGATTGAAACCACCTAACTATGAATGCATAGGAGTGAAGACCTAGCATAAAGCACTGGGTAACCATGCAATCATTGGTACGATCGTTTAATCACGATTGCTTCATCATTGTTTCATCACGATCATACGAGGTGCATCCAGAAAGTTCGAGGAATTGTGTTTTTCTCTAGATCAGGGGTGTCTTATGGATCAGGTGGCCCATGGACCTTTAATTTGCATCCGTCTGGAGTCCACCGGACTTTATTTCACCACTCCAACCATCTTACATTTTATTCTAGGGTTTCTAGAAAAGTGGTCTTTTTTAGAACTGCCTGCAAATGACAGGCTTTTCCGTGGAATGGCAGCTGCTGGTGCATTTTGCAGGGTGGGAGTGATACAGAGTTGCCTCTAACTTGTGACAACTGGCTCACAATAATGAAACCAGGATTACTCTTTTTTTTGTGATCACATCCACGGTGTACCAGAATTTGCTGCCAAGAGTGTCAGCATGGTTTGGCAATTGGCCCAATGCTGCTGCTTCTTTCTCACCGTCAAGAATGTGTGTTGCACTCACCACAGTCATTCTCAGATTTTCTGGCATGACTTCATTTCGTGGACTGTGCTCTTTCTCACCTAAGACATCACGGCCACTTCCACCAATAACTGTGAAATGGTTACCAAACTGGGAATGACCGTGGTGAGTGCAAATCAGATCCCAAGCATTCTTGATGGTGACAAAAAAGCAGCAGCATTGGGCCAATCGCCAATCCATGCTGACACACGCTTGGCAGCAAATTCTGGTACACTGTGGACGGGATCACCAGCTGAGGGATGGGAGTAGTGTTTGAAATTTCCCGGGAAAATTCAACTTGGGAAATTTCCCGGGAAATTTCCCATTTTGGGAAAATTGGGAAAATTCCGAATTTTCCCAATTTTCCCGGGAAATTTCCCAATTTTCCCGAGAAAATTCCGAATTTTCCCAATTTTCCCGGGAAATTTCCCAAAATGAGGAATTTTCGACTCTGCTCTTCAGATTTTCCCATTTTGGGAAATTTCCCAGGCAATTTCTGTAGCGTTGAGTCGAAAATTGGAAATTGTTTGATTGCTTCTGCGTATCTATCATCGAACACTGCGCTTGGAAAAGTAACAGTACCGAATAATGGCAGGTGGATTTATCATGCTCCCACCATCTACAACATCCGTGAACCAATTGTGGACCGGCACACGCAACAAGTCAACAAAAAAGCAGCAGGTCACACCAATGTCTGGTCGAAAAGAAAAATTTAGAAAAAAAGCGAAAAAATTTCGAAAAAAAGAGAAAAAAGCAAAAAAACTATGACTTCTATTTTTATTTTGACTCCGCAACATGGTCTTGATTTGTTTATTAATTGAATCATCTGGTGAGTTGAGTAATTGGACGACGCCAGCCTGCATTTCTGTGAATTCACGATGGCACCTGCATGGCAGGGCAGCTGTTGCAAAATTGCGCTTTGAGGCTGCATATACCATAACAGGAGTTGCAATGAACGGTTTTTAATGCAGTTAATGGAACTGCATTAAAATATGCTGAAAACTGTGCTCCAATGGCTGAAATGTTTGCATGCACTTTTTAATCATATCATGCACAGGTATACCAATTGTTGTGAATACCTACCGAGGTATTTATATGTACCTATATGTAAAATATATTCATATATTATGTATATGCGACTGTTATCAGTCACTGGCACCATAAATTATCAGTGGCTGCCATCACAGGCGAAGCCACTGTCATCCCTCCGTCATCACCATCCCGCTGTCCTGGCAGCAAAATATATTGGATTTGTTCTGTAAATTTCCCAACTTACGCAGGAAATATCCACATAATTTTTCCAGGAATATTTCCAATTTTCCTGGAAATTTCCCAATTTTCCCGAAAAAATTGGGAATATTCCTGGGAAAATTGGGAAAATACTGAATTTTCCCGGGAAATTTCCCAATTTTCCCGGGAAATTTCCCAATTTTCCCGGGAAAATTGGGAAAATTCCCGGGAAGTTTCCCGGGAAATTTCCCGGGAAAATTGGGAAATTTCCCGGGAAAAATCACTTGCGAAATTTCCCAAAATTTTGGGAAATTTCCCGGGAAATTTCCCTGACTTCGAACACTAGATGGGAGTGAGAATTCTGGCATTTTTGAGAACTTGAACAGCTTATAGTTCATCGACATTTTTTATGACATCTCTTGACTCTGGACATTGTGCCCTTCGGTCGCGCCGACGGGGGGACTCCGTCCCCAGTTTCATGATAATTATCGATGTTATGTATCATCGGCAGAGTGAAGGATCCGGGAATTTTCAGTTAGGATGAAAATCCAGAAGAAAATGGCAAGTATTTTTCCTGATTGTCGTCGACAACCCACATCATACAACAATGTGGCCCGTTTTGAAAAGAAAGCCATCATTTTACAAAAATCTAAAAATGCCATTCAGTTATTGTTATCCTTTCCTGTGATCGTCATCATTTCCGACAACTTTTTCAAGTTTAATTCCTCCTACACTGCCCTGAGCTGTGAAAT
>JASGXE010013877.1:0-13552 GCA_030068105.1 Sinentomon sp. SZTP_YWyxl
GGCTTGACTTCGTCACGCTTGACCTCGTTGACGAAGTCAAGCCACACGGTTTTTATCCGTCTCTGACAAGTTGAACTGTGAAAGTTTTACCCATTCTGGACTGTGATATCATCTCAAGTGTGTGATTGACAGCCCACCCTATGTGGCACAACAATCACTTCGTCGTCCCCAGGGTATCTGTCACCAGGCCAACAACGTGTGATCATGCGAGATATTCATCCGTGCAATTTGTGAGCGAATGTGCAAGGACAACATGGTACACCCATACACCTGATAGAGACTTCTGTGATTGGAGCCGAAACTATATCGTCGTGAAGACCCAAGAACGGGACAGTGGTCAAATGGGATCAAAGGTGGGACAATATCTAGCATCAAGTGTTGTTTTACCAAAAAGCATGCAGTGTTTTCGACATGCGAATGACATTGGAGTACTTCAGAAGGATGACGCACCAAGTGATGTTTTGCCAAAAAACATGCAACACGCGAATGACATTGAAGTTTATCGACAGGATGACGCACCAAGTGTTGTAATGCCAAAAAGCTTGCAAAAAGAGTTGCCGAAACGCGAATGACATCGGAGTTCAGAAGTGGGATGGCGCACCAAGTGTTTGTTATCCACGGAAATTAGAATACAAATTATTCTAGAGTAAGCGAATAGGTATTCGTAGGTACCTGGAGTGGGATTTCCGGATCAAGTTCGAATCGCTGCTGTTTCTCTGTCCATGGGACGAACTGTTTTGTTTCCTGTTCGACGAAATAATCGAACACTGTACCATCGGTCGGAATTGGAATGTGCTTGAACTCGTTTCTGAACCACTGACTGAATTCCATGCGGTAATCCACTGCCTGCGTTTATGAGTATTAAAATTCAAATTCATTTATTTTTGGATTTGCCACCTTTCAACAAATACTACACAACTAGAGTGCCAAATAAAACAATGCAGAAGTCACTTGCAACGACCCACAGCTTGCCTCAAACGGTCTTATAAAATAGAAATACTGAGCGGTTAATAAGAGAAAACTTCTAAAGGCAATCAATTCCACTCGGAAATGCTCGTTGTGCACGTAATGAATGAGAATCGTCCAATGTACTTTTTGCACTCTAAAAATGGCATTTTTTAAAAATGTGTTCAAATACTTTTTGCACTCTAAAAATGGCATTTTTTAAAAATGTGTTCAAATTTGAACACATTTTTAAAAAATGCCATTTTTAGAGTGCAAAAAGTACATTGGACGATACATTGGACGAGTAAAGTGCTTAAGCACTTTAAAAAGTATAGGTATTTGATTTTCTCCCTCAGACAGTCACCCTGGCGAGGAAAAAGAAAATGATTCAATGCTCAAACAAAAAATTGCAATTAAAATCTTGCAAATGTATTCGTAGAGGCTGCATACTATCATCCCTCACGCTGCTGTAATCATTCCGATATTCAAAGAGGTGACCTAATGTAAAAGGCGAATGCAAAGAGCACATTCAGCCGAAGAATAACTGCGTTCGGAGGGGCCAAGCTCAGCAGAACACGGTTGCTGGTCTAAAGAGCAATAACCCGTTGAGATGACAGTACAGGTCAAAACAATAAGCTAACCTGATCACAAAGCAGCGCCGATCCAAACGCCCAGATGCAACAAAATGCGAAATATATTTCGTAAACATCCTTTGAACTCTCGGCCGGGACATTCTCCGCTGTTAGGAGCGCATCGAGCAGGTGGCACAACATCTGCATGTGAGAGATGCTTTAATTTTCACAATCTTCTTGAACTTGTGTTGGACCACTTCGAGGCAGAGTGGGACGAAGCGAGTGAAAAGGAGCTGAAGATATGTTTTCTCGGTCTCATTTTCACGTGTTTGAATCCAACTTGTGACGTACCTGCGTGGAAAGTGTTCAATGAATAAATTATTGCAGGGGAAGTTGAGAAATTCTTGTAATTTCTTGAATATTCTTGATTTTTTTATTCTTGAAAATTTAACACTTTTTCGAAAATAAAATGCAATTAATAATGACAAATAATAGCAAAAAAATAATTGAAATTCCTGAAAATTTGAAATTGAAAATTCTTGAAAAAAAATTCTTGAATTATCTTTTGACTCTAATAAGTTTCGCAACATCTCCAAAAGTTGTCCAAATAATGTACGGCCAGGGGACACATTCCCCAAGTGCAAATGCAAGTGCTTTCAATGCCTTTTCTGATCAAGTGTTAGCCGCATTCGCTGTCAGTTCATCGACAAATTTTATTCTTTTCAATTTTAATTCAGTATCATTTGCGAAAGAATTCACAGCGATATGTCACAGGTTTTGGACGACATGAATTATTAAACATTCCTTCAATAACCACTAAAACTATGAATACGATCAATCAATTACACCATTTTAACAACCATAAAAGTTGCGGAACACGTCATTTAAAAACTCAATTCTATAGATGAATGTTGTGGCGGGTTAAGTAACAAGTTCCCATCATTATGAAAATATTTATCGGCAGGTAGGGAGACCTTTGGCATATTATTCCAGTCCCGTAGTATTCGAGGAAAAATTGAAACATTATGAAAGCTTTGAACAATCGACGTTGGAATTGCATATTGCGTAGCGATAGCGTGGCTCGAATAAGTGAGTGACCTCAAAAGATTTTACTTAGCTAGACAAGTCTTTTTTCTTTTCTACGAAAAATGCGAAGAAATTACGAGTGAATCAGATCCAAGAGCATTTCTCTTTCCATGGCACATGTGAGAGAAAAATGGGTCCCAACTAATGAAGCATAATATTCAAGATGAGGTAAGGACTGTCGGCTCATGGAGTCAAGGATCGAGATAAATAAATATGCCAGTCATGTTTGTTTTGACCCGTCACATGGGTCGAAAACGGGATTGCAGAACGCCAATTGTGAATTTTACTTTTGGGTCACCCATTTTGGGCTGTGTTTATCCATTTGGCATTCAGGAATTGGGATTGAATGAATGTGAATTTTCTACGATTTCCTACGACTATTTTGACGTTTGTCGGGAATGTGGTGAGATTTAGAAATGGAGAAGGAAACAGGTGAATTTCGCTCGGTTGGTGCGCCAATGAAGACACTAATAAAATAGCAAGCAGAGAATTTGCTGAGAATGAGCTTTTTAAACCTTCAGTCAAAACTCCATGTCTTTAGGGAAAATACTGTCTAAGAAAAACCAAAAAGGACTCAAGCACTTGTTTGTGTGATGTAGCTATCCACGCACAGTCACAGAAACAACACTGACTCCCTGTACACAAGTGCCCAGGAGCCCAGGAGCCCATGATACCAGACATGTGCCCATAGGACCACATGTCTGGCATCATGGATGTGCCATGCCTGGCCATGGCTGCAGGCATTCTCTCAAGTGGATGAAAAGCCAAAGAAACAACAATAGCCTACCTCTCATGATCCAATGTAGGTACTCAATTCCAGTCGACGTTTTTGGAAATTTCACGGGAATGTGCTTAGTGATAAAACAATGTAACTCACGGGTCCCATCCAAGATCCTGTGGGTTTAGGTAGAGTATTCCTGCTCTTGAAACCGTGGCTGGAGTAGCTGTTTTCAACGAAGATATCTCAAAGATCAGCCTCATCGATGGGTTCAGAGCGATACGTTCGTTGCTCGCCAAAGTCAGAACCTGCGGGCATAGAAAATTCAAAGGCAACTCGCACATATGGTAGAAAAAATTCAACAAATTTCAGTACTCCTTGATTAAAAGCCCCGATTATTAGTGGATTCAACCCGGCTGAGAAACACAATGCCTTTGTTGGAGTTGGCAACAAATAGGGAAACACGAAACGTATTTCCAACCAATTTTTCGAACACAGGATTTTTGTGGCCTCGAGCATTGTAATTGTGCAAACCCCTCGTCAATTTCAACATGAAAACCTCTTCGGAATTTGATTGAAGAAGGCGCTATCAACTGCAGCCGTCAAGTGCCCCATGTCAAGCCCCCAGACATGCTGAAACAACATTTCCAAAACAAAGCAACCGAAAACCATACGAGGGGTGTTCAAAAAAATGTAGGTACCTACTCGTAGACGCATTTCAGCCTTTCAAAGCCACATTAGCAGCTGACCTTGTTTTCGTCCATCACGGTGTTCAACGATTCTATCCACATTGGATCAATATCGCCGTCGAGAATTATCCATTTAGGTCCTTTTCCAGTCATATTTGCCAAGTCACGCATCAGAGTTGAAAACAGACCTAGAGAGGATGATAATGATGGAGTTATTGCTAAGTCCAAATTGATTAAATACTGATTCGGAATTTGATTGAATAAATTAAATTGATTTCATTACTGATCACATGGATTTTATCAAATTGATTAAAAAGGGGATTTTACGAGCTCCAGCAAGTGAGACACTGCGCCTCTAGCTGTAGGGAAACGAACGAATTTGCTTGAAATCCTCAAATGTTGCCACTGGAATTGTGGTTGATCACTCTGCAATTTTTCTCACACAGTGTTTGCTGCAATTTTGGAGGCGCAAGACATGAAAAAATCCCCGTGATGAACGCAGAGGCAAGCCCGAGTAGTAGGGTGTCCGTTGACATCCGGGCCGCCAGCAGTTTATGAACCCCGCCGTGATTTTAGATGTCAGGCCGGGGCCCACAGCGAGCTTTTTTAGGAAGAGGGAACAGGGTGCGGCCAGGTTCAGAGAGATTTAGGTGTGAAAAAAAATTCTTGTGAGTGCAGGGCTCCAATCGAGCATTCTTGCACAAAACGCTCACTGCCATCTAAAGTTGAGCCATAGGGTTTGAGAAACCGCGACGCTGGCTCTCTCAAAAGCTGAAATCGAATGAATAGTCATGTGAAAAAAGCATCGAAGAACCAATTGGCGTCACGCTAGCCCATGCCACTATCAATGCAGTGCTTTCGTTTGCAAAGAGTAGACTTTGGACCTGAAGTTGTTTAAACGGGTAGTATTCTAAACGTACCATCTCGCCACTCTCTTGTGGCAGGATTCATGATACCGAACAGCTCATCGTTGGTAACTGCCTTCGGATTCAAATCATAATAGACAGGATTCCTTCCGAGGTTTTGGTATGTTCTAAACAGGGTTCTCCAAACTTTGGTTTTCCCGGTTCCGGCGTCTCCGACAATGAAAACAGAATGGCGGACTTGGATGAGTTCTTCCAGTTGGACGACCTGAAATAAGCGCATGTTAACCTATTCTGGAATTCACTGAAATCTGGGAAAGATGGGTGAATGTTTCTTGTGCTGCATATTCGATTAATGCATGGCGGGACTGTGCTGTTATGCTTGTAAGCGCTGTAAAAAGGGGAACAAAGGTTCTAAGACAAAAATTTCGGGTGCCTATGCGGTGATTATGGATTTTATGCTCACCGATCTTTTTTTTTAACGATGGCTGGCTTTTAAAGGACACCGATAAAAATAGGTTCTGGAATAAAATTTCCAAAGACGAATGAATTTTACAAAATACTCTGTTGAAGAAAGCAAGCAATAAGAAAACAAAAACACTTTTTTCAAACTGCAGCATAGGTATAAGATTCAAGAGATTTCATTTGAGGCTGTATTTTTCGACAGGCTTTTTAGCGATAACCTTTACTAAAACAACCACCAATTCGAAAACCATATTTCGCCCTGATAGAAGGAAACCTGTTTTAGAAGCATGAACGTTTAAAAAATGATTGAACAAAAGGTGTTAAAGTCCACAATTTCTACTCCCGAGTATCGTCAGGTTAAAATATTTTTCGGTCAGTGATCCCGAATGTGCGAATTACGTGGCTTCTGAAAAATCAAAAGGCGTTCTTTGCTCTCTCAGAAATCCTGAAACAGCATCGCTGGTTGGAACATATTCCATTTTGTTGCAGCCCATTTTGCACAAAATAATTTGATCCTTTAGAAATCTTTCCAAAATCAGAACTGTGAAATCAAAGAGAGTGGTTCAAGCTCCAACCCCTTTCAACATTTTCAAATGTTAAATGAGAAAAAAACAACTTCCGTCGTGAAGCAAAAAACAATCGAGGAAAAATGGAATACCTTCAGAATGAAGTTGTCCTCTGGTTGCAGTTTCAACTCAATTGCAGCTTGCTTGATAGCCTGCTCAAAAGCATTATCTTTCTTTCTTGGCACATCAACGGCCGGAAACAGGTCACCAATCAGACCCATGAATATCGGAACATCTCCGCTGACGATTTTTGGGACGTTAAAATCTCTCAATGCCCTCATAAGGACTTGTTCTTCCAAACGGTCTGGATCGCTGCGCTGAAAATGCAAGGCATAACGGAGGTTCTGTCAAAGGCAGTTTAAGACACCCTCAGTGAAATATAGCAATCAGTGCAGATTCCGGAAAATAGTTCAGGTTGAGTTCCTGCAACCACTTCCACCCGTTGGTTAATTTGTGCTGCCAGTGCTGGAATACGCGCGCGCTGCATGGGACCCGATGCTTGCTTCCGAGATTCATATTTTAGAAAGTACCCAGAAACGTGCTGCCAGGGTTATCTCCGGGAACTTCCGTCGCTGTGCCTCCGTTTCAGCAATCTTGTCAGACCTCCAACTTGAACCCCTTCGTGATAGACGACGTAACCGTCGGCTCAAAATTTTTTCTGACCTTGTTTTCCAAAAATGCCCTGTTCCTCTGCCTGACTGCTATCGCCTCAAACCAGTTCAACGCCGTTCCGACCACGGGTTTTGTTTTTCATATCCAACACCTGGACACAATTTTCTTCTGAATTCATTTTTTCCAAAAACCATAAGAGATTGGAATTCCCTCGACACTCCGTCTCTGTTGTTTCCAAAGCACTCCTGAAATAGACATAGCTCGATAAGGCATTTCCCTACACCCTCATTTAAATTACATGCGTCAGTGAAACGGGAGCGATTTCTCATGCACTTCATGCATTATTTTATTGTTGCCATTTGTTTTTACCTGCCGACCCTTTTTTTAATTTATTTGACGATGTTGTTAAAAACGGAATTGTAAGTACCATGGAGCGGTGTGGTCCCTGCCCCCAAAATTCTTTGGGGCAGTATTGTGGGCAAATTAAATTAAAATTAAATTAAATTAATTGTCAATTGGTGAATACTTCTGCATATTTCTCATAAATGGCGATTTTCACCAACAAATTGGCATGGTGTACGGTACCCGGCTTCGAGTACTACCAGATTCCTGCCGGGGCTTTTTGCAGCGATTTGAAGATTTGAAGATTTTTCACAGCGATTTGAAATCGATCATTCGACCAGTTCAGTGAAAAGATGACAGGCGGCCGTTCGTATTCCCCATTACTACTCACTCTCCGAGTCAACTCCATGGCCAATTCAATGAACAGATTTGTGGTGCGAAATTTTCATTTCTATGCACAATGCTTATTCCTTTTCGATTGTTGCGCAAGATGCATCATTCTGTTGAATTGAATATCGAGTTGGATCGGAGGGAATCGGATCTGATGAGTGCAATGGGGAACACGGCTCAGATGCAAGTGTTATCGCTTGTTTTTTCTCGATGACATGCAAGCAACAGAGAATGGAAAATAAATAAGGTATTTTTTCAACTAGCCTTCAGGGATCCTGCGACAACCAGAACAGATTTGATTGCTCTCAGGCCCCAATCGTAGTGATCCTGTTTGGAGAGTAGTTCCTTGCAGAGGGTGTAGAGAGTTATGAACTTCCTAGCCAGGACACGTGCTTTCTGAAAACCTTCGGCAACCAACATGATTTCACAGATCAACTCCAAGTCCGGTACGACCATTGCGCAAGGCCTTGATTGAAAATAGGTGTTGAGAAAATACACCCTTTATAAATTGTTATTTCAAGGAAGAGTTCAAAAAGTTTTCTTTCAGGATTGTTAGGTTTTCCGGTGAAACCACCTTGTTCAACTTGAACTGAGCGGCCGCATTCCCATTGCAACTCATGTCAGGTTCAACCCAATAGCCATAATTTAACAGACGGATGCATCCTTCTCAACAACGGAAAGGGAACAAGCGTACTGCATAGAAATAAAATTTTCCCAACTCAAATCCATCCATTGAATTGGCTATTAAGTTGAACGTGAGAGGGAATTGCAATGGGGAATATGGCAGATGATGTTTTAAAAACAGTCAAAAATTGTGTTGATGTGACAAAGGTGGCAACGTTAAGGTGGCCTCATCATTGTGGGAAAGTCCTATAAAAAGGTCACCGTTCTTAATAACGGGTTTACTTTCAGGCAATTATGTGCTGGAACATTGTAAATGGGTTACAATTTGTCCAAAATAACGAAGTCTGGACGCAAAATAACCAAGTCTGGACACATGGCAGGACGCTGGTGGCTGCAACAACCGCTAAAACTCGGAAAGTGTGGATCAATTTCGAAACCACCGAAAATCATGTCACAAACCAACTTGTCACAAACCTGAAGAGCGCCTTGAGATTTTCTGGCAGTTCTGTTCGTCCAGCGTATCCTGGATTCATTGTTATGAAGATACCAACTGTCGGTCTCAGGACTATCTCTTCGCCCATGAAATTAAATTTCTCACGGCGTTCTCTAATCGCCATCTGAAAGAGAAGTAACGCTGAAGTTTCAAACGGGACCTGTGTTTTTTGAAGTCGTTCTTGCAAAGTTTTGCAAGAGATGGATGAGAGTCAAAGAAACATTTATGGCTCCTCATGTGCAGAATTCATTTGCTTTCATGCATGCGGCTTGTGGTCTTTTAAAATACCGATGTTTTGTGGTCTTTTAAAATACCGATGTTTTGTGTTCTTTTAAAATACCGATGTTTTGTGGTCTTTTAAGATACCGATGTTTTGTGGTCTTTTAAAATACCGATGTTTTGTGGTCTTTTAAAATACCGATGTTTTGTGGTCTTTTAAAATACCGATGTTTTGTGGTCTTTTAAAATACCGATGTTTTGTGGTCTTTTAAAATACCGATGTTTTGTGGTCTTTTAAAATACCGATGTTTTGTGGTCTTTTAAAATACCGATGTTTTGTGGTCTTTTAAAATACCGATGTTTTGTGGTCTTTTAAAATACCGATGTTTTGTGGTCTTTTAAAATACCGATGTTTTGTGGTCTTTTAAAATACCGATGTTTTGTCTTGATGTTTGCTGGAATTCAGACGGATATTGTTGAGGCTTGCGCCTCCTCGGTGTATCTTTCCTCGTGGAGAATAAGGTAGAGTGTAACGAATACCCGAAGACAGTCATAATTTTCAGAAATCCGACGCTGGCAGCAGTTCGTTAAAGCATAATTCGGCGTCATTCAGAACGAATCCACGTGATCTCAGACATTTATGATCTAAATGTCAATCATTGCGTTTGCTAACTTTTCCAAGAAGACCTGCTGTTTGCCATCTGCGGCTTTTGTATTGTCCTTGCTCTATCTCATGTGCCCTCTACTATGTCTGTAAATGGGTGGCCCAAAAAAAAACTACACTGAAACTACGATGACAAATATGGATGATAAAAGCTGTTTTATTTCGGATAACTGCTCTGAGGAGCTGTGGGAGAGCGTATCATGCAACGATAGTTTCGATAGGAAGGCTTCATGCATCAAAATGCTGCCCTTCTGCTTGGAGACATTTGGCCAGACGGTTTTTCAGCTTGGCGAAAATTGCTGCGAGCATTGGCTGAGATATGGCAGGGATAACTGCTAGCATTTTGCGCAATTTCGGGATAGTGGTGGGGATATTCGGCGGTCAGATGATGGCCTGGTAATCCGTTGTGGGTGGAGTGGTTTTTGAGTGAATTCGCCAACTCTTTCGAATCCAGGAAACGGAAATTTTGCCGGTTAACTTAGCAGCTAGGAAGCCCGCAGTGTTCGACCACGAATGCGCTCTCAATATCACTAGACACTAAACTGAACCATTGTTCATCAAGGAAACGGGCCACTAAGCACTTCAGTAAAAGTCAGCTCTGAATAGAAGATCGAAAAAACAAACGAGAAGCACATATCAGAATAGATATCTGTAATGCAATTTTACATCAAACTTTCAGCGTAGTTTTTTTTGGGCCACCCTGTATATTGAGAGGAGGAAACTCCCAAATATAGAATATCAATCAATCAATAAAAAAATCTGACAGCCCATTAAACTCTGTTAGGAAGTCATAATTATTGTTCCAGTGACTGTACATCGCGGTAAAATATGCGATTTTAAATGTTTGTAAGATTTTGTTGCATTTTTAGTTCAGCCGGAAAGGATAGTAAACAGACTGTAAAACATTGACTAGAAATCGTCAAATACGAGTAGGTAGATCCAAGTCTGGCTGGACATGTCATATTCATCCGTCAGTCAGTGAGGTGCTCCCTCTTTTGCTAAGATCAAGTTAAATGGGCGCAAACCAGCTAATGTGTTGCTTGCACAGGAAATGTAATCAAGACCAGGGATGTTATCGGTCGGCAGAGGGCAGCGGTGCAAAAATAACCTGTTCTCAAGCGCGCTGACAAAGTTTTCACCAAAATGTACGAATAAATGGGGACGTGACTTCTACCCATCCATTCGCTGCCCTTGTAAAAGTCCACATCAATGCGCTGCCTCTGAGAAACATCGATTCGCCTTTGACTGGACTTTCACCATCTTAAATTCTCTTGCCCTCAACGTTTCAGGTGCAAAGTACCGAAGTTTTTTTCGATCAATTTTTTTTTCACCAAAATTTCGCAACGTTGCATCGAAGTCGAATAAAATTTCCCCCATCTCCGGTTTCTCCGCAGGCCAGGCATTGATCGGCATAAGATGTTGGCAATTGATATTTTCGAAATGAATGGGGTGCCTCTTTTCATTATAGAGGTGGGTGTAGAAATGTAGGTACTCAAACATGTACTAATTGCAACTGTTCGGATTTTAGTAAAAATCCATGCTGTAGGTATTGAAGATCCTCTTCAAGAAGCGAGATCAAAATCTGACACCTGTAGAAAGCCTTGTTGCAATCTGACGCTTTAATTTCTACTGTCTGCATAAGAGTAAAACGAAAGTTTAGATAGGGGCAACACTAATTCCGCTGCTACAATACAAGATACCAAAATATATGTCTACTAAGGTATAGATTTCTTGTTGTTAAAAAGGAAGTTCAAATAAACGATGCACTATAACAGCCGAAGAATACTGACCTGTACTGATCGAACTTGAACTGCAACCACAGATAGAACTTCAACAGATATTCTGTTGAATTCGTCAAAACAGCCCCACGCACCTGATTGAGCCAGCCCTTTGTAGATATTTCCGCATGACTAAACGAAAAAATGAATGATATATTACAATCAGTTTTGCCAGTTGTCCTCTCAATCAGCAATACACTATTGCATATCCCAGAGATTATAGATGATTTTCAAAGCGATGATACAGTAAACAATTGCGGACCGGTCAATATATTTTTATTATTATTATTATTATTTAAATCTCAACATTGAAGTTGAACGTCAAACAAATCGTAAAAGAAAAGGAAGTCAAACAATAAAATGAACTAAGGGCCTAGGCGCAAAAGCAAAATTATATGCCAGAATACGAGGGCGAGAGGTCTGGGCTGCAACCAAATTAAACTATAGATTAGGTACAGATCCACATGGTAACACTATGGTAAGCGTGCAAAGAGGGGTGCCGAGGGGGGAAGTGCATTCCACTCGCGAACTCAACGGGGAAAAAACTATTAAAGTGCTTATTAAATTTCAAAATGGGGTATTCAATAAAGTGGCCATTGTCAGTGCGGCGAGGAACAATCCTTTGGGAAAAATCAGACGGATGAGGTGCAATGGTACCCTTAATTATTGACGAGAAACTTTAGGCGTCTGTTCGAGCGTCTTTGAGAAAGAGTCTCAAGACCTAGGCGCGAAATCATTTCGGAGACTGACGAAGTCCGTCTGTAATCAGCACAAATGAATCTTACGGCACTCCGCTGAAGCCTCTCAAGCATGCAGATATGACGGAAAAGAAACGGGTCCCAAACCTCACATGCGTATTCCTAGATAGGTAACACAAGACTGGAGTATGCTTTAAGTTTAGCTGATGACTGGGCAGGCCTGATGTTTCGTACTAACATGCCCAGGACTTTTTTGCTTTGGACAACACATAATTGATATGGACATCCCAAGAAAGATCGTCTGAAAGATAGACACCCAAATATTTAAATTCAGAAACTTTGGCTATGGGCTGTCAATCAAAGTTCGTCGTACACAGGAAAATTTAAGAGATCCGGCCAATACAATTTCAACGGGGCTTGATGTAACTTCACATCTTATACAAGTTTCATGATGTTGTGCGGCGCATATTTAAGTTGATTCTGAGCGACGCCTGACTAAATAATGAATTGCAAATTTGCTGAGAAATATGGCGAGGAGTTTGTGAGTTTTGACGATCATTGAAACTTTGAATAAGTTATCCATTTATTATTTGGATGATGTTAAGATCAACCCGAGTGACTCGTACATAACACGTCAGATGACTTCGAATATTCGTATGAAAGAAATTCGTAACGCGGGGTTTACTTACGAGTCATCGGGGGTTACTTACGGGGGTTACTTACTGAACGTCGACCTTTTTTGAAAATACCAGTGCATTCAAAAAGTTGTGTCACTCGTCCTGTATCTCGCTCCCGCTTTGTCCGTTTGCATTGATTTTTGAGTTCAAGATTGTTCTTCTTTTTTTCTCTCAAAGCAGCCGTTGTTCCAAGGCTTTAGCTGCCTGAGTTTGTCTCATGTAGCAACTTAGGATTGGCAGACTTCAGCCACTGCTAGGCGATTTGACTGTGGCTTGTCACACAGGCTCACGGAAGACGAGCTGGTGTAACAAGCCAGCTTGAGCGCGAAAGGGACGCGTTTCTCCATCTCAATTGATGATCCATGGTTTTTCCTTCATCCCACGACCATAAATAGCTAACCAAAGCAGAAGAAACAGCATGTTCCCTGCCCCCGGAGAAGTTTCGCCAGACCTTTTTGCTCGTCCCTCGTGAAATTCAAAATTTCTTGGCAGTAGTTGAAAATAAACTATGCAAACCAACTGCCTTTAAAAAACCAGGGGAGTCAGAACTAAAAACTAATGTTGCGTTGAAGGAGGAAAGAATGAGCAATGTTTTGGCCAAAAACCAAACCGAAAGGACAAAGTGGTTGCGAACCACTGGGTGAATGACACTACTTTTTGAACGCACCCCGGTTAGTACGATGAAAGAGCTTCCGCCACTGTTACACACAGGTATTCGTAGCACGAACACTGTGTCCTGCAGCGCATGGTGCGGTTTAAAATTAAAATTAATGAACTCCTGTGGCCAAAGAGTTTTGGCCACGAGTGTCCACCTAAAAGATGCTTGCATTTAGAATCTCGCATTTACCACCAAAAGTCCAATGTGGGACAGTTATCGTGGCGCCACAGACGAAGATAAAGTATGTACCCAAAAATTTAAAATGTCCAACTAATAGTAAAAATAGCCACGGACCACCTAACAGTTGGATCTCTTGAGTAACGATGCTAGTCGTGACATTATCACTGCAAAACCCTTGGCGGGACAGTTATCAAAAAAGTGCAATAAACTCACGCACCAACGGGGCAGGGGTCTTGCTTTTCATGCAGGCATTCAAAGCGCGATCCGCTTCCTTCCCGCCATTCTTAAAGTCGGTGTTTAGAAGCGGCCAGTG
>JASGXE010013878.1:0-18503 GCA_030068105.1 Sinentomon sp. SZTP_YWyxl
AAAAAAACTTGCAGATGGTATCAGCGATGGCAGCAGGAAGAGACGAGGTGTCAGTGACGCCGTACACGAGTGATTGCGCGAAGTAACGGGGAATCTTTCGGCAAGGAATTCCAGTCTTTAAGAGTTATCGGGAAAAAAGAATTTAGATATGCATTACATTTTATCAGTGGTATACGAAACTGAAAATCGTGAATAGATCTTCTGTTTTGAAAGTTTTCAGAAAAAATCTGAGGGATCTGAATAAAGGTTTTACTTTTAAGATTTTAACAAGGAATGCAAGTCTTTTCTCACTCCTGCTAGTTCTGAGAGGAGTAAGACCAAGATGATTTAACATAGATGTCACACTAGCTGTGCGGTCATAGTTTCCAGTAATGAACCTGGCTGCACATCGTTGTACTTTTTCAACTGCATCAGCATGAGAAACAAGAAAAGGGTCCCATACAACAGACGCATACTCAAGATGAGGTAAGACTCAAGTAGCCTTGTATGCCAAAAGCTTCTATTTGGTGTTTCCGTGTGAAAGGTTCCTGCGTAAAAATCCTAGAGCGGATCTGGCTTTGTACTTCTGGCATCAGAATTCGGGGTCTTGAGATTCTTGGGGTGGAAGGGTAAAAAAGCACATTTTGATACGTTAATATCCATGCGCGAGTTTCTGCACCATTGATGCAGCGAGTCCAAGTTATCTTGTAAGCTAGTAGCGTCACTGCCAACCTCGACACTTGTGTATAGAACAATATCATCTGCATAAAGCCTTATGCTACAACTAATTACACCGAAAAGATCATTAACAAACAGAATAAAAAGAAGGGGGCCAAGTGCACTCCCCTGGGGGACACCTGAGGCAAGATTGAGGACTGCAGAGGAAGATGTACGATCTACGATAACGTTGGCATGTCGTGACGATAGATAAGACTGTACAAGGTTCAGCAACGTGATCTGTTTCTCTTATCAGGCGAATAAAGAGCGTCGTTGAAGTTAGCAAAAGAAAAAGTGCCTCCTCATGTATTCATATGTCTTCAGCAAGGATGGAGAAAGCCACGAATATGAGCCGCCAAGTATCTGTTAAAACACTCTGTATAATTCCACATAGATTTTTTATGATGTTGCCATGCCTGCTAGCCGATGTTTAGAACATAGAACATAACTCGGCCAAACCTGAGAATCAATTCTCCACGAACTTCGGGCTTTTTGCAAGGTCGAGGAGAATGTGTGCCAATTCTTGTATTTCGATGAATTTCCGAATTCTCTTTGGAACTTTCTTACATGAGAAAAAGATCGATGCACTGCTTAGACTACCAGCCAATGACGCGGCAATTTGTCTACACTCTGAGAAAATTATGTACTTCTTGGGTAAATCGAGAAATGGAGGGCATATTTGGAATACAAAAGGCGAAGGCTCCGTGCGGTCCAATGGAATATTCGTCAACGGCGCGCTGATAAGCATGGCGCTCTATACATTGTTGCTTCAAATATTTCATGCGTCAAATATTTGGGCCAGATTCGTATTGTTGCAAATGGAGATCAAATACCAGAGCGTCGTTGAGTTGGAAATTGTAAAATGCTTCGAAAGTCAATGGCACGGGCTGGAGTTTTCGATATTTTCTATGAGAGAAGTTTGCACCCATAGTGGCGCCATTTCAGTTTTTCGCAGGGGGCACTTCCCAACGAAGGATCTTGGCACAAGACAGTCAGGAGATCTGAGAGGCTGAGCGACCAGTAACTGGGATCTGGGGCAGAGCTCCAGCGGGGTTCCAAGGAGCAGAGCTCGCGCGGGGGATCTGGGGAGCCAAAATGCACATCTGTCTAAATGTTCGGAAATAACTTATCTTGGCGTTGTTTTGGAGAGGAAGCTAAACTGGCAGCCGCATCTTTCTCGAGTGGCGGCTAATGCAAATTCTGCTCTTACGTTGTCAAGCGTAACTTTAGAAAGTGCCCTGGGAAACTTCGCGACCTTGTCGACAGGAGTCTTGTTCGTCCGGTAATGGAGTATGCTTCCCCTGCTTGGGATCAAATTTTTGCATCTCATGGCCACATTTTAGATGCCGTTTAATGACATGCTGCCAGATTTGTAACGGGACTCTATGGTCGTTTCTCGAAGATGATTCTTGGCCCCGATTGGGAATCTTTGTCTGCTCGAAAGAAAAGTGACGATAGATTACTTGCCCTCTTTTGAGTCGTATCAAATGTGGGTGGATGAGCTGAAGTTTTTAAATTACGTACCTAAGCAAACCACATTATTTCCCCTTAATGATCATGTTTATAAGATGAATCATTGAGACATAATAAGGATGTTGGGAAATGCGCTTTTATGTCTTGAACCATTAATGAGTGGAATATTTTGCGGATCAGTCAACTTTTGATCTCCCACTCACCATTCCAATTCTGCAACGGTGGCTTGTTGCCCTTTTTCCATAATTTGTTCCGTAAAGTACCGGACAACGTGTGTAGTTATTAAGTTGCTTTCTGACTTGTGATCAGTGATCATATTTCCCCCCACGTTTTGTTTTGAACTTTCATCGATTAGTGATAACTTTTTTTGTGTTGTACTGCAATTTGATAAGGGGCGACCACAGAAATGAAGTATTTTTCATTCATTCATTCATTAAGCCCCAAAAGATGAAGAACGTTTGAAGATTTTGGTACATTTTAGTGCAATATTCTTATTCCAGAGGCCAAATTTCCCACCAGACTGAGCCAAAAGCACATGATAGGGAATGGGCAAGCTAAACGCTTGGCCCGTGCATTTTGCAGCATGAGGCCACCAGCCAAAATGACACCCAAATTGAACCTCCATGGAAAAATAAAGGGTCTGCGAATGCATAAGAGGAAAAAGAAAGGCAAAAATGTTATGGCGGAACAGATAGATAGGAAAAACATGCGTGGTATATCAATTCCGCCACCACTATATTCGTAAACCTATAGGTGAGATTCCTTGAAAAGGAAAAGTTGCAGAAAATCCGTCGAATGAGTCTCTTAAGGGGAAACTGGACTTGAGGAGTTTCTCTAAAGTACGTACCTCAAGAAAAGGACCAGCACAAAATTTAATGTTTGTCAGTTGTTTATTCTAAAGTCACATTATTCCCCCACAGATCATGCGTCGAAAGACAGCGCAATGATTTAGAGTGTATGTTACCTATCCCCTAGGCATTCCTCTTATATGATTGCGAAGTCAAGAAGGAACCTATAATTTACTATATTGCAGCTGGGACTAGTTCGACCAAGACAGAGAGAGAATAAAAATAACTTCTTCCAAATAATCGATATTTCTCAATTAAAACTTTAAACGAGAAAACGTTTCCCATCTTCGCTTCTGCCACAAGAGGTACAGTAGGTTTCAAAAGTCGCGAGACAAGCTCTGCATCGTTTGCGTTCTGGATCGATTGCAGAAGTGAGCAGATGACGGCGTGTGATCTCAACATACCAATCTGATTCGATTACGGACAGTTTCGAACTTCAGAAGTACGCAAGAACGCTGACTTGATTTGAGGTTTCCTCTAACCATTTATCAAATAATGTTCACCAAACTCAATTTTCACGAATCATCAACAATTCGGGTTAATGGGTTAGTCAATGGGTCAATGGGAGTATGGTTTTGTTTATGGGCAGACTCAGGTTAATGGGTTAGTTACTGGATCAATGGTCAGATGGTTAGATCAGCTGCTGGGAATGACGTTAACTTTAGCCGTCTGTCCCCACCCCTATATTGATTGCTGTCATGCGATTCGCTTGGGTCCTCCTCTCCTCTTGATGTTCGGCTATATTGAAAGCAAAACATCAGCGTACTTGGGCGCTCACACGTGGAAATGAATTCAGACCTTGACCTCTAATTCACGCAAAGCATCAATAGAGCTGTTTGGATCCATGTGTCATAATAGGGCCGGTAAGGTAACCGTGATCTCGAAATGTTGGCACATGAGATGTGATGCCCGGAACTTTTGAAAATGGCTGTATGTAATGCTGTCGATTCTTTCAAGCGGAATTCTGGCAAACCGATCGATGCAAAAAACGGTAGTCAAAGAAAGATTGCTAATGGCTGGTTCTTTGGGGAGCAATTTATGGCGAGGAAAAAGTTACGAAATGAAAAAATATGACCTACTATTTGGATATGGAAAAGTTGATTTCTTTAAAGAGAAGAGCGAGAAAGAGAAAAAAGAATTCCGGGAAAGGGAAGAATAAAGAATATTTGAAACGACTTAAGCTTCTGGCAGAAGTTGCGCATTCTGCTTTACAGATCCTGCCCGTCTAATTAAGTACAGGAGTTTCAATGAAGGTTTATGGTAATGTGACGTTTGGCATTCCCATGTAATTTCCAGGAAAAAACGATCGGCAGTTGTGACTAATAGGCCTTGGATCCTGAGGCGGGCCGTGCTGAAGCAGTTGCACTCGGGAGTGTGCCGGTACCTCGCTGGGATCCACTATGTAACTGGAGCGGTGGGTGCTGGAGCAGTTGGGCAGGTGTTTGTTGATGCCTCACCGATATCAAAGCATATGTCACAATGCGGTCGGACCGCCAATCTTGGAACTTTATCTGTCGATAAAGACCAGATGGCAGAGATAAAGGAATTTGGTGAGACTATGCGAAACGAACGCGTCCTTTCCGTCATGAAAAGTTTCGCTAAGATGCTTACTTAGGATAGCTTTTCTTGGAGAGAACGGATTTCCTGCGTATTGAGCCAACACCGTCAAAACAGCCCAAACGCATACGCGTTCAGAAGTAGAAATAAATTATGAATACAAGCACTTCGAAGGATTGGTCAATTTCATCCTTCTTTGCGAGGTTCTTTGATTCAATGACTTCCTAATTTGCGAGGTAAAATATTCTGCAATTTCGCGCCAAAGGACATGACAGGCTGCCAAAAGTATAAGCACAGCTCAGGGAATTCCGGAATCTTAAAATTAAAATTCATTTTTACTTCCGGGTCTTCAGCAATGAAACACTTGGACACATGAGTTTTACTCGGAATAGAGCAGGTAACACCAACAGGAGGGATAAAAAGCGCTAAATAGAAGAAAAAATTTAATTTACAATGTTTTATGATGTCCGGAAATATTTGAATATTTGAAAAAAAAAACATTAAAAAGCGTGTTGCCAGGTTCGAAACATTGGGAGAACATTTTAAAAAAGGTCGTTCTTCGCACATCAGCAAGATTTTCAACAAATGGCCAAGGGCAAAAAAGCATTCCACATCAAAATCTTTTTCCCGACAGGATATCATAAATTAGGCAAAAATTGCTTTTAAATTTTAAAGATACGCCACAAACACCAATTTGGACAAATGGATTGCACACACGTTTTGAATGAAAGCAAAAACGAACTGCAGAACAATTGAATTTTATTTCTACGCCTTGAAATTACACATGCTACATACATCACTTTGGACAAATGGGTTGCACACCCGATTTGAATCAAAGGGGCAAACACAAAGTGCTGAACAGGCCGAATTTTATATTTACGCCTGAAAATTTTAAAAAGTATGCAACACACGTCAATTTAGACAAATGAATTGCATACCCGATTTGAATCAAAGGGCAAACCTGAACAGGCTGAATTTTATATTTACGCCTGAAAATTTTGAAAGGTATGCAACACACATCAATTTGGACAAATGAATTGCATACCAGATTTTATTCAAAGGGACAAAGCTAAAAATGCTGTTTTATATTTACGCTTGCAAATTTTAAAAGGTATGCAACACACGTCAATTTAGACAAATGAATTGCATACCCGATTTGAATCAAAGAGGCAAAGCTGGAAATGCTGTATTTTATATTTACGCCTGAAAATTTTAAAAGGTATGCAACACACATCAATTTCGACAAATGAATTGCATACCCGATTTGAATCAAAGGGGCAAAGCTGAAAATGCTGTATTTTATATTTACGCCTGAAAATTTTAAAAGGTATGCAACACACATCAATTTCGACAAATGAATTGCATACCCGATTTGAATCAAAGGGGCAAAGCTGAAAATGCTGTATTTTATATTTACGCCTGAAAATTTTGAAAGGTATGCAACACACATCAATTTGGACAAATGCATTGCATACCAGATTTGATTCAAAGGGACAAAGATAAAAATGCTGTTTTATACAGGGTGTCCCGTAAATCAACCGCCCTAAATATCAGAATAGATTCCCCAGGACCATACAAATCGAAGTTAATCAGAGGAAAAAATTGATCCGACCCCCCATTACTGAGTTATGCACCCCCAAAACCCCTAAAATGGACCCTTTTGGGGTATTCATGGGGGAGGTAATATTTCACCCTAGAACTGTCAAAGTTTCAGGACAGGTTCTATGTAACGAGCAAAGCAAAAAATGTTCAGTGATGAAAAACCGTCCGAGCCCCCAATTCCACGGAGTGCCCCCCCAAAATCCAAAAAAGCCCAATTTGGAGTTGTTTTGGGGAAACTGAGATATGGGGATTGGGAGTCTTAGTATTAAAGCCATTTTTCGCAGGTAGATTCCCAAAGATACAACGAACAAATAATGTTCAGTGGAAAAAAGTCCTACGACCCTCCATTTCCACGCAGGATCCACTCAAATACTGCTTAAAAGCTTCTCGCTCCCAAGGGGTCACGACTGTTACCATGGCAACGCACAATACTACCATGGTAACAGTCGTAATTCCCTGGGAACGAGAAGCTTTTTAGCAGTATTTGAGTGGCTAATGCGTGGAAATGGAGGGTCGTAGGACTTTTTTCCACTGAACATTTTTTGTTCTGTGTATCTTTGGGAATCTGCCTGCGAAAAATGGCTTTAATGCTACGACCTCCAATCCCCATATCTCAGTTTCCCCAAAACAACCCCAAATTGGGCTTTTTTGGATTTGGGGGGGGGGCACTGCGTGGAATTGGGGGCTCGGACGGTTTTTCATCACTGAACATTTTTTGCTTTACTCGTTACGTAGAACCTGTCCTGAAAATTTGTCAGGTCTAGGGTGAAATATTACCTCCCCCATGAATACCCCAAAAGGGTCCATTTGGGGGGGTTTTGGGTGTGCATAACTCAGTAATGGGGGGTCGGATCAATTTTTTCCTCTGATTAACTTCGATTTGTATGGTCCTGGGGAATCTATTTTGAAATTTCGGTGGTTGATTTACGGGACATCCTGTATTTACGCCTGCAAATTTTAAAAGGTATGCAACACACGTCAATTTAGACAAATGAATTGCATACCCGATTTGAATCAAAGGGGCAAAGCTGAAAATGCTGTATTTTATATTTACGCCTGAAAATTTTAAACGGTATGCAACACACATCAATTTAGACAAATGAATTGCATACCCGATTTGAATCAAAGGGGCAAAGCTGAAAATGCTGTATTTTTATATTTACGCCTGAAAATTTTAAACGGTATGCAACACACATCAATTTAGACAAATGAATTGCATACCCGATTTGAATCAAAGGGGCAAAGCTGAAAAAGCTTTATTTTTATATTTACGCCTGAAAATTTTAACGGTATGCAACACACATCAAGTTAGACAAATGAATTGCATACCCGATTTGAATCAAAGGGGCAAAGCTGAAAATGCTGTATTTTTATATTTACGCCTGAAAATTTTAAACGGTGTGCTACACACATCAATTTATACAAATGAATTGCATACCCGATTTGACTCAAAGGGGCATAGCGAATATGCTGTATTTTATATTTACGCCTGAAAATTTTAAAAGGTATGCAACACACATCAATTTGGACAAATGAATTGCATACCCGATTTGAATCAAAGGGGCAAAGCTGAAAATGCTGTATTTTTATATTTACGCCTGAAAATTTTAAACGGTATGCTACACACATCAATTTAGACAAATGAATTGCATAACCGATTTGACTCAAAGGGGCATAGCGAATATGCTGTATTTTATATTTACGTCTGAAAATTTTAAACGGTATGCAACACACATCAATTTAGACAAATGAATTGCATACCCGATTTGACACAAAGGGGCAAAGCGAATATGCTGTATTTTATACTTACGCCTGAAAATTTTAAAAGGTATGCAACACACATCAATTTGGACAAATGAATTGCATACCCGATTTGAATAAAAGGGGCACCCCACGAAACCCTCGCTGGAATTTTTCGCGTCTTAATTGAGAATAAGAGGATGTTGCTGAAGAATGCCACAGCCTATTTTGCAAAAGGCAAATTCAGATTTTAAAATGAGGTTTTCGGTTGTGTTTTCGATTGTGTGCGGTTTTCGGTTGTGTGAGAAAAGCCATTTTCTGCAGTGTCGGATGGCTGCATTCATGCCATCCGACACAACATTTCTCGCCAATTGAAAGTTAAAATTTGATTTGTTCGTGAATTTCTCACATTTTCGAAACCGTTATCGAAATTGTTTACGTCGTCGCGAATAACTGTTTCGCATGCTCCCAGATTTTACCTTTTTTTCGTCACGTTAGCTGCAAGGTATCGTATCTTCTCAACGGTTTCCGTACAAACTCACCTGAAATAGATAAAAGAAAGATGAAGGTAAATCGTTAAGAAATCACCAGGTACATTTCAAAAACAAAGACACCACATTTCACCTCCTGGACAAAAAATCGATGCCATTAAATAAGAAACACTTATGGCATATTTACAGAATGGAATTTCGATATGAATTTATCCTTCCCTCACGCAGACATCCAAATTGTTGTCATTTAGGCAAGGAGAGCATAAGAATGGGGTCATCGAAGGTTCCTCCAATTTCAGTTCATGTATTTTTGTTACCAAGTAATAAATTTCACATATTCCGATATTCGAAGAATGAATATGCTTTTTTCTCTGGACATAATTCAAACCAATAAGCGTCGCTGGAGCTTAAATGAAATTTTACAACTTGATCTAAATTGACAGGTATACATATTTCAGCAATTGTACTTGCGGGATCTCAGATTAGTCGTGTGTAGCCTACCTTGCAAGAGTGCACACACTTCTGCATCACCCTGTTCCATGTCGCAAATAAGGCATTTTGTCAGCGTTCATTAAAAAGGTTCAATAAAATCAGTAAAATCAGGTAAAATTCAATAAAAACAAATAAAATCATCAGATTGTGCAAAAACACACAAAATGCAACAAAAATGGGTTAAAATTGGCTCACACCAGTGCTGCCATTATCAGCACACGAAATAAAAATAAACGCATTTTTACAAAAATTCAGCGTCGTCGGCCTGTATAAGCCGCCAACGAGAGCATTCCGGTTCCTTCTCTCGGATCGATTTAAAACTTTCTAGTCTCTTCCATAGTGCCATATCTACATTGTACCTGATCTCTGTTCCGTCTTCATTTTAATCTGTTTCCATCACTGTGTTCGTCTATCTTCATCGATTTTAACATTTCGTGGTGTGCTCCCGTCTCCGCAATCGGAGGTAAGAGCCAAACCGTGGTGAATAATTTGTGCTTGAGATGTGTAATTAAGTGAAGAACACTGATGAGAAAACCCGTGAAAACCCGCTATAGTTACTCATGGAAAAACCTGTTTTGTGAGAAGTGGCTGTGAAACCTTGTGGCGAGGAAATTTGTGTGAAATCAGCTGTGGAAAACTGATCAAAAACTGAGATTGCAAAATAGGAAAGAATTTATGGAGGAAATTCTCAAGTAGAATATTTGTGACAAATCTGGGGAAAATGGCATTAGAAGATCCCTTTCTTGTGTAAAACCCTTTCCAGCGAAATACCAATTCTGTGAAAGCTTCAAGCCAAAAATGTCATTGTGTGACAAAAACTCGTGTTTAGGGAAAATCTATGAGTGACGCTTGGAGATAAACTGAAAATAACCTCTTTCAGACGTGGTCGTGGAGAGTCAGCAATTTCTCAATTCATTGCTTACTCTTCACTGACGTCTACAAGCGTCATGACATTGTTTTGGTGGGACTATAATGTCTAATGGAAGTGTAAGCATTGCCTTCCACTTCTCTCTCCCACTAGCTCCGGATATCGGGCACATCTTTGAAACTGGGGTATTCGACATGATACACTAGATCGCAGAACCTTTAGGAGATCTGCAATTCTGCCAAAATCTTCAATAGTGTCCATGCACTGATTGGTAGTCAACTCTCGGCATCACAAAAATGGGTTTTGGTTTCTGCAGGGATGAGTTAATTCTTCAACGATGTCTTGGCAGTTTTTGCAAGATAAGTGTATTCGTTATCACTCGCATTGCAACCATTCATTGATGTCTGGAATTTTCTCCACAATGAAGGACTTCGGTCAAGGAGTTTAAATCATGGCGAAGCTAATGAAAAACCTGTTTTTGCCCTATCTTAATTGTTTTTAAAATCATCTTGTTAATAATTGTTGATGGATTGGAGATTCGAGAGAAGTTTCTTTAGTCTAAACTCATTAAAGCAAAGATAGAAAAAACTTTTATTCGGGCATTCATTTCTATATTGAAACCTGCACAAAGCGCAATCCCGGTTTTGTTAAAATGTATGCAGTGCTTCGGGCCTCTGTAGTTGGCATGGCCTCCTGTTATCATTGATTAGTCCAATTAGAGGAGTTGTATTGTAAACCGGTGAACTGGTGCGTGTTTAGAATCAAATTTAAACGATGGAAAACGCTTCCCAACACCTCTGCAAGAGATTATCGCACATAATAAACTTCAAAGCGAACATGCCTTTACCAGCGCTCAAATCGCAATTGGCGCTTAAGGCGAAAGGAAACGCTTTGAATTGATGTTGGAAAATATTCCAATGAGCAAAACAAAGCTATTTGGAAATTTCCATCTGTGTACATAGCTTCTCCCGATCCGGCTTTACATACAGATTGTCCCTCCATTCCATTTTACATAGGATTTTACAATGAGAAAACTTTCATTTCTATTCCGCATAATTTTCATTTAAAAATGAAAAATCTGTGAAAATCTCTGCGAAGCGGGTCGAGCAACGAACATAAAGCCCATTGTTGGATTTTTGCATTGTTGCGGACAATAGTGGAGCTCCCCGTGTAAAAGGTGAACATCGATCGAGCATCGCTTCCATTCCATTGTTGGCAGATTATTCTATTAACCTTGGATGGCAGCGACATGCTTTATTTTATTTATTTGTTTTTTGTTTATTTGTTGCAGTTCGTCACAAAATGTTCTGGTGAAACGTCAACATGATAAAAAAAAGCAAAGACATTCAAAAAACTAAAACGAGGCGAGGTAACACACCATGATGCAGACAAATATGGAGGACTGGGTGGCAGAGAGTTCCAGTCCCGGGTGATCCGGATGAAGAAGCCGTTGAAATGAGGGGAGAATGAGCAAATTGGGAACCGAATGTGAAGATGATGTTGAGTGCGCCTAGGAAGAGAGGTAGCAGGGTAAAAGCTGCAGGGAGATTTATTGAGACCTTGGAATTAAGAACGTCATGAAGAACTTGCTTTTGAGAAACTCATGCTTTTGAGAACCAAGTTTTGACTTGGAATTGCTTAACACGGACCAAAAAAAGAAAAACTATAATTTCTATTCCGTAACATTTGCATTTAAAAATCACAGTGGCTATGAAAAATAAACAGAACGGATGGTTACACTCAACATGTGAATATCCGACGTTGTTTCCATACCCTCAGGTTCAACTCAATAGCTAATTCAATGGATAGGTTGGTGTTGCGAAAATTTAATTTCTAAGGTCAACGCTTCTTCCTTTTCCATTGTTGCATTGAAAGATGCATCCGTCTGTTGAAGTGGCCTTTGATTTGAACCTGATGGTGAGTTGCAATGGGGAGCACGGCCTATGTGATGCAGAAGAGATTTGTATTGGAAGTCAAAGCCGAATTCAGGGGCGAAGTGTACAGTAGGTTGCAAAAACCTGTTACATATACAGGGGGAATGGGAGATGATGACTTCCATTTGCAAAATACTTGTTACACATATGGAGACGTCATGGAAGAAGGTGATTTCCTTTTGCAAAATACTTGTAACACATATTGGCTTAGATGGGACAACAAAACCAACCAAGAATCATTATGTGATCGACGTGATAATGACAGCAAAATGATTCTTGTTTGGTTTGTTGTTCCATCTAAGCCAATATGTGTTACAAGTATTTTGCAAAAGGAAATCACCTTCTTCCATTACGTCTCCATATGTGTAACAAGTATTTTGCAAATGGAAATCATCATCTCCCATTCCCCCTGTATACGTAACAGGTTTTTTGCAACCTACTGTACACGTGAACGGATTCCTTGGATTATGTGAGGCGGGTATTATTAAAGTTCTAAATTTGTGCTGAAGTTTGAGGTGAGGTGGGAGGGATGTGCACTGAATTCGTTTCTGGAGGTGGTTTAGTCCCGTTGCTCATGAATTGGTTTTCGCCGCAGAAATTTCACACCTGGAAACTGAAGCAGTAGGTCGCAGTGGAGGAGCACACCCCACTTCAGTCGATTGCAGGGCCGTTGATGTTGAACCCTGATTTATTCCTGAAAGTGTCCAAAATTCGCACAAAGACAAAGTGCATCGATGAATACGGTATGTAGACATTGAAATTTGCGCGGATGAAACTCATCATTTTTAGGATAACAAGAATACAACAAAAATCCCCTGGCAGTCGCGTTACCATATCGGACCAAGCTGAGTGTAGAGGGGTGACATTGGAGAAAGCGTTACCAGCATTGGAAATTCAAGATTTCCATGCACTGGCCACCCGTTTTTATTTTTTTGGAAGAAGTTTGTAAAACCGGCGTGTGGAATTAAAATGGGATAAAACGCCGTAGACAAACTAAAGGAGCCAAGTGTAAGAAACTTTAATTTTTACTTTTGTGATTTTCCATTTAAACCCATTGTTGTTCAACAATATTTTTTGTTTTCTCTGTTTTCACTTAGCTCCCTTTAATTTGTCCAACGTGAAAAGGCCGGAGAGAAAATCTTTAAATAATAAGGTCATTTTTGCAAAAGGAATTCCTGTGAAAATGCTTTTGCAAAATGACATGAAAATGAGCTATCCCGACCTGCTGCAATTGTGTATCTAGAGTTTTCTCACATTTCACAGCGCCTCTTTCTTCGCCTACCCCCATTTTCACGTCCCCCTTTAGTGCTTCTCGTTAAGTTGGGTTTCCTCCCACTACACGTCCCCTTATGTTATTTGACTCTCTCCATACGTTTATTGTCTTTAATTTTTCTGGCCCTCCCCCTCCCCCTTCCCCTCTCGCTACTTTGTTTAAACCACTCTCTGCTTGTTCACCACTCCACCCCTCACTTTAGCAGACCACCTCTCCTTTACGACATTTTCCGCCCACGTGATTCACCTCCCTTTCTCTCTGCATTTTTATCCTTATTTCCTTCCCCTTACATGTCCCCCCGCAACACTTCCCATCGGCTAACATCTTCAAACTCTCCCGCCCACATCTCTCTCACAGCCCTATTTTATTGCGCCCCTTTCTTCCAATCCCTCCTTTGCCCCCATTCAACCCCCTCTCCCTCCCTCGTTTTCTAAAACTGCGTCATGTGAAACCGCATAAAATCTAATTAATTGAAATTCAAATCCGCATTTTAACGCATTTGTCGGGATTCGATCGACGAAATTCTCGAATTTCTGATTTCAGAACCAGGGGCCCTCGGAGTCCGGGGCCGAAGAACCTGCGACAACCTCCCAAAAACATAGCATCTCGCTCAATGAAATTCTGCGTGTATTCCAATCGATTTTGGTGCCGTCTAACCCCCCGCAGGAGTGATGACGTTCAACGCCACTGGGCAGAAATAGGAGAAATGCACCCGGCAGTGGTGAAGCCATAGCTGACGTATGCTGATTGCCTGGCTGTCAAAGGCTTTTAGACTCGACGACTTTTTAATTGTTTTTCGAAAACAAATGAATGGAAAATGTACGAGGGCCCACACTCCCGTGGATGCATTCGGGAATGGGATGAACTCATGGGAGGCAGACGCTGACGGGTGTTTTTGTCGGCTCCAAAATAAGCCCAACCCTTCACTGCTGAATCAGGGAATAGCCCCAAGAGTGATCCGTCCTCGCTCGAGGGTGTGTTTTGGGGAGGGTTGCTGTTCAGAACAGGTTGGGGTGGCTTCAGTGAAGGGTGATATGCCCTCGTTTTGGGACCCATATTATTTTTTATCGACTTTCACACGCCCGTTTGACGGTCAATGTCAGTCGCTGCACGACCCATTCCTCCTCCGGCCTTTGCGACCCGACAAGGCACAAAGGACTATTATGTGTTTAAATAACTCTTTTTTAAAAAAATCAAGGACAAATTCAGACAGGTCATTGGACGCTAAATACCACTATCAATGGTTTCCTGTGATTTGTTTTTGTACTGGGTAATAAGATGGGCAGAAAAATTTAACCTTTTAGTTAGAGAAGGAAAGCTTTTTTGACTGCGGTACAGTTCCAGAAACAGTGATGCACTCCGAAATGTATACACTCCAAACACGAAGTTCAGTTTGGAACACTATATTTTAACATGGGCTTAGATAGGAAGTGTTCTTTTAAGAACATTTGGTCTGTTATTGGAACACACTGAGTGTTCCATTGGAACACTCATTGTGTTCCAATGGAACACTTGAGGTGTTCCAATGGAACACTAAAGGTGTTCCATATCGCTCATGTGTTCCAAATCTGTGACAGGAATGTCACAGATTTGGAACACCCAGTGTGTTCCTGGAACACACTGGGTGTTGAACACTAAAGGTGTTCCATATAGCTCATTTTTCCAAATCTGTGACAGGAATATTACAGATTTGGAACACCCAGTGTGTTCCTGGAACACACTGGGTGTTCCATAAACGTTCCTAAAAGAACACTTCCTATCTAAGCCCATGTTAAAATATAGTGTTCCAAGCTGAACTTCGTGTTCAGAGTGTACCTAATGGTGCATTAGCTTCTTATTGTTAGCATGGTTGTACAGTCACAGCAGCAACAATGACTCCCTTAATGCAAATATCTAGATATGATCATGGTAGTCATTATTGTTTCTGTGGCTGTACATCCCACCTGAGAGAATGCCTGGAGACGGCTAGGCATGGCATATCCATGATACCAGACATGTACAGTCACAGAAACAATACTGCATGATCCAATGCAGGTGCTTGTCTTTATGGAGTCATTATTGTTTCTGTGAGTGTACAGCGGCGAGAAGATTACTTGTACCATAAAAACATGTCTTTTTTCGATTTTTCAGAGAATACTGTGAAAATTGTGACGATTTCAGTTTCGAAAAATAGGTTTTTTGCAAGAAAACCTATGTGTCAAATTGATGATGTGAGACCAATATCGATGGCTTCGAGGTTTGCCCAAAAATCCAAAGACAATGACACCATATGTGGTGACAATTAATTTTCTCGTCACTGTACACGCGACTTCTCTTGCTGGCATGCGGTATTTATTCTTCGATAAAAATGGGTAACACAAACGTTTTGCGCAAGAAGTGGTTAAGTTTTCCAAAAGAAGGTGACCCGAAGGATTTCCAGATTTCATTTAAAAAGGTGATAGGTATAGTTCATTGCTGCGATGAGAATTCCGAAAATTCGTGAATTGCAAAAGTGGGTGTCAAATTGCTGCTGAAATCGGAAAATTGGAAAGGCGTAATCTCAGCAGATGTGGACAATTATCTGCAGCATCCTACTGCATTGATGGAAATTTCTCAGATAACAATTCGACGGAATACAAGAAAATTCCCGCAGTAGCTAAATTGTTGAATTTTGCTAGCGCTTTTTAATTGGAAAATTGTGAATAATTGGTGAGGATGTTCCGACAGATTTTGAAAGAAAAATATGCGCCAGTTTTGACCCGAAAAAATTCATTACTGGCGTTCCGCTTGCATGGGTGGCAAAATCTATTCGTGACCATACCTTGAATCCGGTCAGCAGTAAGAAAAACCGTTTTCTGTCGGTCATCCTCACGTTTTATCAGCGGAGTAAATACAGCGGAGTAAAATCACAAATTTACGAACAGAAACATGAGGTATTTTTCCCTGAGAGCCAAATTTATCACTTCTCTTACGCGTATTTATAACCTATCCTACCCATATTTGAGTATGCATCGGCCGTAAAGGATCCTGTGCGTTAGGGTGATATCGCCCGGATAGAAATGGTTCAGAGGAGAGCAGCTATAGGATTCACGTAAAAGGGTCATTTTCAAGGTCTGTCAGTGTCACTGCTCCAAGATAATAATGCATCCTGCAGCCTAATTCATTTCTGCTGTATTTTGAATGAAAAAAAAAAATAAAGGCGCCACTCCACAAATATATATCATCTGGCTCCTTGCCCAAGAAGACCTTGCTGTTATTATTTTTTATTTTTGTTATAACAATATTTATATTTTACAATTTATATTATATACAATATTAATATTTTATACTTACAATAAACAATGGGGGGGGGCAGTTTTTGTTAGACTGCCGTGTAACTTGTTCTGTTGACCAGGAAGAACGTTCTGTTCAGATTCTGCCATTGCGATGCATGTCCCGCCTTCAAATAAGGATATATTCGAATGCCATGCTGACGACCTTGACCAAGACGCTTATTTCAACCTGGGCCGTTGGCAGCATATGTGACCGTGAATGTCAGTCAAGGTTAGATGGGAAGGGAGCGGTCCCCAGGCAAGAGGACCCTAAATCAGCGGACCAGACAGAAAAGACAAGTGATTGAGAATGACAAACTACAAGCTTTTTCCTCAGGCAAAGCATCCTTCAAACATCTCGACGGCGATGTCCTTGATCGGTGGACCAGTTTTGCTGGCTCGATGCCAACCGAGGCTGAGTGAAAAATCGCAACTGTGTTCCTGTCAGTTTCGATTCAAAAGAACTTCCTTCCAGGCGGACGATTCCACTTTGAAAATTTCGCAAGTTGTCTGGCACCCAAGGTTTCCTATACGAGTATGCTCTGGTCTCAGAGAGTCTCTCTGAGACCGTCTCTATACAAAGAAGTCTAGGTCAGTTTCGGTCGAGTAAATGCGGAACTTTTTCTCCCTCTGGAAAGCAGTCTAATTCGCGTTATGTCCTCACGGTCTGAAGTAAACTTTCTATTCGAGAAATGAAACAGTTTCCGTTCCAATGCCAATGCCATGCTCCTTTGAAAGGGCTTTCCGCATCCGGCCAATGCGGGTCAACTTGAAGTGTATCGGGAGTAGAAATGTTGGCTGGAGAAATGGCCGATAGCCAGGCCAGACAACATCATAGAAAGGTTACTCTAATTTGAAAATGCGGTCAGACCCGCAGTTAGCAGCTCTGCAACAAAGCACTGAATGGGCTATACAAGGTGTGCGAGATTTCGCTGACCAAAAACTAGCATGCTTCATCTGGACTAGGGGGTTGCGCCCCCTATCGGTGGCGGTCTTTCAGAAAGCGGCACTTCAAATCTCGTTGTCCATCTCGAGTCTTCCACCCAACCCCAACCTGCTTCTTGCAAATAAAATGAACCGTTCCTCGACTCAGAGTTCATCAAAAGTGAACCCTCCATCTGAATGTGTTTCCACGTTGGGCATCTTCATCTTTGTCCACAAATCACGAACCCCCAGGGAATGTTCTCCATAAAAGTGAGGCTATTATAGAAACAAAATAGGATCAATGCTCGGATGGCATGATTGATTCGATTTCCATTTTGTTGATGTTGACAATTTTGAGATTTTCCTCCTATGAATTCAAGCGCGTATATTTTTGTCCTTTCCATTTTTGGGTAACAGTGTTCAAACATGGAATCAATGTGTATAGGTACTGGGCTGAGTTTTCTCTGTGGGCGAGAAAACGCTGTGTACACAATCCTGGCCGTAGATAACATGGTTGCACGTATTTTAATCCGTCTCTCTTCATTTTATAATCCCCAAATGTAAACAAACAAAATGGCGTCGGGAAAGATGCATCTCGAAAAGTGAGCGTAGAAGACTTCAATGCAAAGCAAACGTTTAAGGCAAATTTTCTTGCACTTTTTTGGATTCTGCAATCTTTGCGGATGGATAACATTACATTTTTTGAAGTCTCTGACATTCCTGACTTTGAGCAATTCCTTGATTCACTAAAAGTAAATATATTCAGAGTGAAGAAACCATTTATTCGTAAAATCTCGGAAATAACTTCATTTTGTTCCATCAATTCAGTGTCGCTCCATTTTGCTTCCACCATCTGCTTTCTTCTTTTGGTGGATTTTCATTTTTGTCGGGTTTTCATCTTTTTCTGAAAGTTTGAAATCTGGCAATGCAGAAGACACTAGATTGACTCTCATGAGAGTCCGAGATCCGTGCCGGAGGTTTCAGTATGTTTTTATCATAGCGTGCCAGCGTGGAGATTTGGAGCAGGGATAATCTGAAAGAAGATTTTTCTGAAAGAATTGTGCTTTCTTTGTTCGACACTTTTGCCTTGAATGTTCGACAACTGGGCACTGGCATGTCTCCTCCTCTTTCACTGGTTTCAGCGCGGGTTACAAATCTTTCGAAAAAAATAAACAGCTCTCCAAGATTTCCATCGCAAATTTCAACTTTCGTCACTGCAGCTTTCACAAAACAGTTTTACAATTTGAATTTCATTGACCATACAAGCAACGCACTGATTTTGTTCGCAACTCCAGTCCAGTTCGAGATTCAGCCA